>JASXSY010002178.1:0-58998 GCA_034509805.1 Sipha maydis
AAAAAAAAACATTGATTATAAGTTAGAATAGAGAAAGTTAGAATAAGTTTCATAACGGGAAAGATTAATATGGTTTCTTATTTGGCCAAGTATTTGTAAGTAAAATAGAATGAAAATTAATGTATTTAACTAATTATAAATAATTGTATACAAATTAATTTACATGTTTGTTATAAAACTGTAGTTAAAACAATTAAATAAACCCAATATTGATATGCATAATTTTTATTTCATTTTATTTTTATGTATTTACAATGTTTTAAAATATTATAAATTTTTAAAAGAGTAGTATAGTTCACTTTTTAAACAGTTGGCTATGGCGCGCTCAGTCATCAGTTTGAACAACTGCGTAGTATGGTGAAAAGGTAGGTTCTAAAACAATCGCCACACAACAAACCCGCCGGTGCCACTCCGATCCGTCTCCACCACCGTTATCCTTACACTCAGACACCTTCGCTTAACTCTCCGTTGCTGTCGCCTACCCACCGTCTACGAATACGCCACCATAAGCACTATCAGCCGTCGTTACCATCCGCTCAATAAGTCGCCGTAAGCCATGCCAAACATGCCTCGTGACCATCCACTCACCTTTTTTTTTCATTTTTTCACGATTTATCATTCATGTGAGCTACCTGTGCTCTGACTGATAATACATTTATATTAAATTTATAAATTAACAATGCTGATATTTTTATCAATCGTACAACCAACATGCGTTCCCTTTCAAATAAATGGAAGAGGTACGCTAAAAAAAAATTAAATAAGAAGAGGAATTCCGGTCCCGCAAGTCCCTACCCCCAAATCAAGCTATACATAAGAGCATGTGTATAATAAGTATCATACATTTTATTTTAGTTAAAAATTTTAACTAAAATATTTACAAGTGTAAATATTACGGTCCAAGTGGATATATGGTTATTAATAGGGATGAGAAGTTATAGGATTTGCATATTTTTTTCTGTATCTTCTATTTATAGCTAGGTGAGCTAAAAATCTGTTTTATAACCTAATGAATTGAAATTTGGTATTTAAATTTTGCATATTTTTGCATATATTGGTAGTTTTCTTAAAAGTTGCATATTCATGTTTTTTTGTGCATAAAAATGCATATTTAGTAAAATTATGTGGAATTTAATACAACTGACATGAAAAATTTATTATTTTATAGAATTGTATGTGTTCGTAGTCTGCAATAATCAATAAAATAAAAATGCAGATAACAAATTTGAAAATTGTAGAATTGTAACATTAATAGTAGGTAGGTATATAAAAGTAAATCCAGGATTAGTATCTTATCTAATCGTTTATTACTCAATTAGTCTGACTATAGTGAAAACCGTTGTTGTATAATCTAATCGTTTATAGATATATCAATATAATATGTGAGTGTTTGACGTCTTACGTTATTTTAATTCAATTAGTCTAGTGACAACCGTTGTTGTACAATCGTATGTTCGTTCGTGTGTTTGTTTGGTTTAGAAACATAATTTAAAAATGCCGAAAGTGAATGGAATAAAGAAATACATTACAGAATTTGGTGAACAAGTTTTTTCTACAGATGGTGACATTTTATTTTGTAAAATTTGCTCTGTTAAAGTTAACTCTGACAAAAGATTTACCGTTACGCAGCATTTAAAAACATCCAAACATGAGCGAATGCTGAACCGTAAACAAAATTTTCAAACTCAACAATTATTCACACCAAGTACACATCAAGTAATTCAAAAAAATCGCATTTTTCAAAAGATTTATGTAAAGCTATGGTATGTGCTAATATACCTTTACATAAAATCACCAATATTGAATTTCGATCATTTTTAGAAAAATATACACTTAAGAGGACGCTACACAGAAAGTGAAACGTATACAATGACCGAGAGAACGCGCTGTTAGATGTTTTCGTGCGGCGCAAGCACGCGATGTGCGTCGTTGACACGCCCATTACTCGTAATCGGCGACCGTGGACCGGTCCGTCAAAAGTTTATTAGGAAGTGTGTTTATTTAATCATGAACAGCCGTCGTTATAGATTCTTATCTATGATTCGATATGTACGGTATAGGTACACGTCGTTATAAAATTCGTCCGCGTAAATGCTGCCACAATATTGGAGCGTACCCACGAAATTTTATACTATTATTTAATGACTAATTTTTATTTAAATTGCTTATGACATAGTTGTGTCATAACTCCCTATTACTTAGCGTTTTAAGTTTTTGAACAATCTTAGACCCTCAAAAAACTGAATCATAGACATCTTGTTAAGTCCTTATTCCAAAGGCGGAATTAAGGTGACCCTTGAATTAATATTAGCAACAATATCTTTCAGAAATATTGTTTCGGATCCGTATAGCATTACTGAAAATGTAAGTGTCCTGTGTAAGACAGCAATAAACTATAATAAAAATATAAATACACTGCAAATTAGATCAATATTAATTTTTATATTGTTCTATATCGAAAATTTAAATAATCTATAAATAAGTCAAAATACTTTGAAAACTTAACCATGTATAGAAAAATCCAATATAAAGATTTAGTGAACATTTCAAGTGTTTACGGTATTTCGTTTTTGAGTTAGAGCATTTAAAAAATATTTTGTCAAAACGTGAATTTGCGTAAAATTTCCCATTTTTTCGTAATTTTTTTATCGTTTTTTTCGACGCTTTTAAAAAGTACTGTAAAAGTTTGATTTTTGACTTGCCAAAGTACCATCTGCAATCACTTTCCTTTCAGAAAAGTTGCAGTTTGAGAAAATCGAAGAACTATTACTGCTCCAAATTTTGTACATAGACACAAAAATAAAAAAAAGAACCGGATGGGCCTCGCTCTGCTGTACAGTTAGGGGTGGAGTGCACCTCGCTTACAGGATAGGTCATTATTATAATGGATTTGTTAAATTTGAATTCATTGTATACGAAAAACGATTCTGAACGGAGATGATATGTTTGTCTAGAATATAATACAATGTTATTTATAAATATTGTAATAAGTATATTTTATTTTGAAACGAAAAATTTAGAAAAAATCGAAAATTTAAATTGTCTATAAATAAGTCAAAATATGTCAAAATAATTATAATTATAATTTTATGTCAATATTCGCAGTTCAAACGCTTTAAAAAAAAATTGTGCCTCTAAATTTTAATAATTTTTGAATGACAATAAGAACTACTTCTGTGGAATCTTCTATTAAATTTTCAAGTATTTTGTACGAGCCAAATTTTTTTTATCACCGATTATAAAAAAAAAATGTAAAAAAATCGAATATTTTAAATGCCTATAAGTGGCTTAAAAATCAATATAATATTTTGAAAAAAATATGACATAAAGGAAATACCAATCTCAACAGCTGGTAGAAATTTCAAAAATCTGCGACTTATACTTTTTGAATTATAACAAATATTTAAAATCGTTTGAGAATAAATCGCTATTTTATGCAATTTCGTAAATATTTAAATTTCAAACAGTCATAAAATTTTTTCCTCTAATTCCGGTAGAAATTTTTTTAAAGATTTTTGAAGAGTAGCTTATAGATAGCTTATAACCTAGTGTTAAAATTTTGAACCTTAAGTATGAACAGAAAAAATTTTATGAATTTTTATCTACAAAATAACTTGCAAATTATCGTGATTTTTACATATTTCGTATAAATTGGAACTTTGAGCACTTATAAAAAAAAATTGTGACTTACGATTTTAGATTTTTTTTTATCAGTTAAGGAACAACTTATAAGAAACCTTGTATTAAATTTTCAAGATTTTCTGGGCAGCCAAAAAAATTTTATCGTTATTTAAAAAAAAAATACTTAAAAAAATTGAAAATTTAAATTGTCTATAAATAGCTTCATAAAAGTCAAAATACTTTGAAAATTTAATGGTGTATAGAGAACGCTAATCTAAACATATGGTGAAAATTTCAAGTATTTACATCGATTAGTTTTTGTGTTATAGCAAAATAAAAAATTTGATTATGTCGAAAACTGGTTTTGCGTAAAAACTCCCGTTTTTCCCAAATTTTTTTATGGTTTTTCCCGTTGCATTTAAAAAATATTGGAATTATTTTTCTTTTGACCTCCCAAAGTACCAAATAGATTCGCTTTCCTTTCAGAAAAGTTGCTACATAAGGCAATCAAAGCATTTTTACTGCCCCAAATCGTGTCGACAGACACAAAAAAAAAAAAAAAAAAAAAAAAAAAAAACACACATCATTGTAAAATCAATACATTCATCACTCCGTTCAGAATCTAAAATATAATATAAAATGGTTATCAATTGTACGTATACAATTTAAGTTATCTATTTACGATTAAATTTTCAAAATATTTTGACTTCTCTTAAGCTATTTAATATTTATAGACAATTTAAATTTTCGTTTTTTCTAATTTTTTTTTTTTTAATGCCTTTAAAAAAACTTTGGCACTCTAAAAAATATTTAAAATTTAATAGAATGTTTATTATAAGTTGTACTTATTGTAGTAAAAATTTCGTAGCAAATTTTTGTTGATAAGCATTTGCGAAATAATGTTTACGAAATATGTTCAAAACGTGAAAATTTGAAAATAATTTTGAAGTTGAAAATTCATAAAATGTTTGTATTTTATTAGGTATACTTAAGATTGAAAACCCAATACAAGGTTATATATTCTAAAACAATTTACAATATTTGCTGTTATTCAAAAAGTATAAGTCGTAGAAACTTGAAACTTTCACTAATAGTTGAGAAAAAAAAATTAAAAAAAAAAAAAAATTCATAAATTCATAAACAAATAATACATATCGCTGTAATGATAATTAATTCTTTTATTCCAAAATAAGAGATTAAATATTACTGACATATTATTATTGTTCTATTCAGTAACATTTATGCATCTTATTATAAAATAAAACTAATTACACGCAATATATTTTTGATTTTTAAAACTTTAAAGTTTTTACCATATATCTGTGCGATCAACAAATTTTTAACACATTTACAATATATGTATATATAATTACATATTATAAAGGACTGTCTTCGCTTTAAATATATACATAAAATACCTAATAATTTAGTTTAATTTTGGTTTATTCCTTGACCAATAACATAATCAATTGTATTCAATTTAAATTGGAAAATCAGTCTAGCCTAGAATTAATCGTAATTAATCAATTTCAGAAGACTTTTAATTTTTTATGCTAATTAATACAATTTTAAGCTCATGTGCAGCCGATTTGACTTTTTAATATTAACAAGACTTGAATACCTTTTAACTATAGTCAGAAATAAAACATTTCAAAATAAAAGTAATTTCAAGTTCTAAGAAATTTTTTTAACGCTTTACATTTTGAAATTTATGATTTTATTACTAAACGTGAGCTTCCCAAGGCGTGTTCAAACATTGCAATAGCAATACGAATTTTTTTTATGTTTTCTTTTAAGTGTTGAAAAACTTGAAACCTGTAAACGTAGTTTTAGCAGATTAAAACTTGTAAAAAACTTTATGCGTTTGACTATTATTTCAATAGAAAACCGACGAAATATCAGTTAACTACTGCCCTGTAGATTTATTAAAAAATATTTCAAAAAACATAAGAATTTAGTATTGAAGTATATTATTTATTATAATTTTCTAGATTGTATGAATTATGTGTGATCTCATATTTTTTGAATATCAGAATAATACCATATTATAATGGCGGCTAAAATCGTGTGAATAATATAAAAACAACTAATGATAATCGATAAGATCTAAGATTATCTGGCTGCATACCTGGCTTATGGTTGTTTCTTCGAACTGCAATAATTAATATTTATATAATATCACTGTTTACCGATAACGGCGATGCGTCGTACCGGTTACAATTGTTTCGGCAGTGGAGTGGGGGTTTTAGTTTACCAAACGAACGCTAGCAATGGGAACAGCGCAAAAATCAATGACGAATATTTGTATTTACCATAAAACATTGTTAAAAACTGTTTTACGTGAACATAAAATACACTGGCTAAATTCATAATAAATTCATGAAATTTTCACCATGTATTGGGGAGAATTTTATCTGTGATGTAGTGTTTTTATTTTTTTCATATTTTGACTCAATGTAGTTTTATAAGCTTATTAAAAACATATGATATCATGCATATTTGAGCCTTTAATAACTCCTTTTCTAATTATTTTAATAAAAAAATAAAAACACTACGTCATAGAAATAGTTGTCTTCTATATTGTGTAAAAATTTTGAATCCCTAGGGTGATTATAGCTCTGATAAAACATGTTCACATGAACCTTGTTTTTGGTCTCAATATTTACGTGTGTGGCGTCCTCTTAATGATGTTCCAAGCGAATCTTCCTTACGAAAAACGTATGTGACTGATTGTTACAATGAAACAATGAATAATATTAGAAAACATATCTCTGACAAAAAAATTTGGGTTTCTATAGATGAAACTACTGATGTAGAAGGAAGATTCATTGCCAACGTTATTGTTGGAACATTGTTAATTGATGGGCCAGGTGAAATATTTTTATTAACAACTGAAGTTTTGGAAAAAGTTAACTTTTCAACAATAGCAAAGCTCTTTGATAATTCTATGTTCCTTTTGTGGCCAGACGGTATACAACACAATAACGTGCTTTTATTTCTGAGTGACGCCGCTCCATACATGAAAAAAGCTGGTACAGCAATAAAAGCATTATACTCGAAAATGGTGCATGTCACTTGTTTGGCACACGGTATGCACAGAGTTGCAGAAGAAATTCGAGGTAAATTTCCTGGTGTAGACAAGTTAATATCTAGAGTGAAACAAGTGTTTTTAAAAGCTCCATCTCGCACAATCTTATTTAAAACCGAAGCTCCGGGTATTCCGCTTCCACCGGAACCCATACTTACGCGTTGGGGAACATGGATCAATGCTGCTTCATACTACTGCCAACATTTTAAAGAAATACATGGTGTATTGCAAATATTAAATTCAAATGATGCGGTTTCCATTAAAGAAGCTAATCAAATTTTAAGTGAAAATTCTATAGAAGCTAACTTGGTTTTTATTCATTCAAATTATGGTTTTTTAACATCAACTATCACGCAACTTGAACGACAGGATATTTCATTGATTGATTCAATATCTGTCGTTAAATCGGTTCAAAATAAATTAAATGACGTAGTTGGTGAAGTAGGCGACGCAATAAACCGAAAACTAAATTATGTTTTGGAAAAAAATAATGGATTCAGTATTTTACGAAATATTTCAAAAATTTTAAATGGAGAAATCACCTCTATGGACGAATTGCCAGAAGACTTAACCGGAAATGATCTTATTTACTTCAAGTATGCCCCCATAACATCGGCTGATGTGGAAAGAAGTTTTTCACGATACAAAAATATTCTTTCGGATAATCGTCGGAGATTGGATGTCGAAAATATTAAAAAAACTTTGGTGGTTCAATGCAACAAATTTACAGGTTTGAAAAATTATTAACAAATATATTAGTATATTACAAAACTTATAATTTATTTTACTATTTTAACATAGAATGAAATCAAATTATGTGCTTAAAAAGGGTAGGAGTAAATGATTAGAGAAATATAATTCATGATCGAGAAAAGTGGTGTTAAGGTGTGAAGGCGGCAAAATCTTTTGTAGAGTAGATAAACGCAGAAGAAGAAAAATATGTTCATCATTTCAATAATAGATAAAAAATGCATCGAAGTAAAATTTGTAGTCCAAATTGTTAAGAATTAAGTCTTAGTAAGTTTGTTTTACAATCGTAAAGGTTAACATAACACCTGAAGAAACTCTTGGTACACTATTGAAAATTAATACATATGTTCTTTGTGGAAGATTGTTCAAACTGCACAATTCATATGTTTATTCATATATTGTTTGTATAATCAAGTGGTTTATAAAAGTGAATTTAATAAAAAAAACACCTAACATATTGTAAAATCTACCATTCATCAAGTATATACTGTAGTAATTACGCAGTTCATTCGTCTTAAAATTGTATATTCTATAAAAATTTCAATGTATTCACTGACGCTTTTATTTTTTTATGGAATACAATTACTCGCCAATGTAACAGAAACACAGGTAAGTGCATACGAATTCCTTGTAAGTGGTAGTGAAAATGCTTACTCAAGCGGAATAAATAATTTAGATCGTATAATAACACTAAATAGTGAAGTGCATAGTTATTACAAAAATATTAATGAATGTAACTTATTACTAATTTCAGATTATGTACATATAATATTTACTCGTTTTCCACAATGTCTCGATGTTATCTATATTTGAACATCTACATTTAAGAACTTCGACAAAATACTTTCATTACATTCGGACTTTTGTGTCTCACGCCAAGAATACATTACAGAATTTCTTTCTCAAAATAATCATCAATATCATGAAGCAATTAATATTGTTCGAATAAATCGTATGATTTCGCTATATAAATAAATTTTGAAAGAAATGATTATTTAAGTGGTGCTGAATATATTATTCACTTGACGAATCTACCTCTTGTTGTCAACCACAAAATGATTAGAATATTATTATCTATTAATAAGCGTGATAAACTTTGCAATTATATTCCTTATATCTATATCATTTGACCGGTTATATTATCAGGGCTGAATATTTACCCACTTTCGATTTTTATTTAATCATGTGCAGTAATTAGATTAATTTTTAAATTGTCGATTTCTTCTGACTGATATAAATCAGGAAACACAATTATATAATCTGGAATGTGTAAAGCGTTCGGTAATCGAAAATTTATTTTTTAATTACTATGAGATAATGGGAACATTTTTGCATGATGATAACATCACAAAAAAATACAAGAAGAAAATGACTTGGAATTGATAATTTTTGAAATCCAAGGGAAATTGATTTTTTTTTACGGAGCTAGAGATTATTTCATTTTGCAGTCAATTGATTGGCTAAGTGGAAATAAGGCAGGTACTTCTCGTGCGCTTTGTCCATAAAAATATTTATATTTTACCTACATGAAAAATAAAACACAAAGTCCCTTCATTTTTTTTTTTTCATCGTCAAGTATATAATTAGAAATTTGCGACGTTCAATAAAATATATTTTATTTTCTTTATTTTATATATTAATATTATTATTATATATATTTTATTTTTTTTATATAGATGCTCTAAGACTGTAGTTTGCTCTGAAAAAAAAACCATATCTTGATATTTTCTCATTTAACGATTAACACGTGACGGTCGGTTTTATATAGTCAGTATATTATATATTTTTTTCCATACGTGTTTTATAAGCCAGCTGACACGGAAAGTCGAGTTCCCGTCGGGTTTACTGACATGTATCCGATGGCCTTGTAAACGAAATAAAGAGGTAAACATTTATTAAAATGGTTTAAAGCTAATTATCATTATTATTATTGTAGTACACTTAAAAGTTTGACAAACTTGTAAACAAAAAATTATTTTTATTCATTGTTGCATACATACCTACGAACCAGAACGAATAAATTTCGTCCAAAGACAATATTGGTGAAAATATGCAAATACAATTTTCTATCTGGTCACGTTAAAAGTGAACGCGATTTTCTCGTCAGATTTGTATATTACTATGACGATTCGCCATGAGTATAAAACAAAGAAGCTAAATTAATGCTATCATATACACTGCACTACTTTATCATGATTTGTTTCGTACATAACATTGTTGTGGTGTTCGTGAAAATTTCAAATGAAATCAATCGTTACAAAAAAATAATAAGTACCGGTGGTTTTATCGCTTTGTTATTGACGAGGCGGCAGGTTATTAAAGTTATGAATGTTGATAATGTATGTGTATATCATATTTTTTACGTTATGTTTAGACAAAGCACGGTGCAATATTGTTTCATAAAATAAAAAATTTAACAATTTTAAAACGAACTTTTTAACGGATCGTTATTATATTTTACACTCAATTATTTGATAACATCTCGAATCGATCGAATCGATTTATTGCGGTAAATAGTTTTTTTTTTTTTAGAGATAATTTAGTAGGTTACGACTCACAAAATATCTATAAGCATTATGCATTCGAAGAAGTCTTATAATCTAAAACAATAATTATTTTAATCATCGAAAATATGACGAAGTATTATATCTGAAAGCTCACTTCATACCAAATATCACAGTCGGTATGTGCAATATGTATATTACATACATACATTAATGTATACAGTAAAACTGATGATGTTGGTATTGAATTTCCAGTGGTTTTAACAATTATTGCCCGCGAACAAATAAAACGATTGAAAAATGAATACGAATATAGAGTAAAATACTAAAATATGTTGTTGTAACTCGACATTCTGGTGTTTTCGATAACAAACGATCGTTGACATTGCGGACGAGGATTGAGTGTCCGTGTAATTTATTTTCAGCAGAGAACAAAGTTATACCAATCACCGTGATCACGAGGTTGCGTGTGTTATGATAATTAGTTATAATCGATTCCGATAAATCGCCACGTCTGTTAGCCTAAAGATAAACAATGTTCTTTTAGAATCTGAACGGAGTGAAGAATGTATTGATTTTACAATGATGTGTGTTTTTTTTTTTTTTTTTTTTTGTGTCTGTCGACACGTTTTGGGGCAGTAAAAATGCTTCGATTGCCTTATGTAGCAACTTTTCTGAAAGGAAAGCGAATCTATTTGGTACTTTGGGAGGTCAAAAGAAAAATAATTCCAATATTTTTTAAATGCGACGGGAAAAACCCTAAAAAAAATAAGGGAAAAACGGGAGTTTTTACGCAAAACCAGTTTTCGACATACTCAAATTTTTTATTTTGCTATAACTCAAAAACTAATCTATGTAAATACTTGAAATTTTCACCAAATGTTAAGATTAGCGTTCTCTATACACCATTAAATTTTCAAAGTATTTATTGAGCTATTTATAGACAATTGAAATTTTCAATTTTTTTAAGTATTTTTTTTTTTAAATAACGATAAAATTTTCTTGGCTGCCCAGAAAATCTTGAAAATTAATACAAGGTTTCTTATAAGTTGTTTCTTAACTGATAAAAAAAAATCGAAAATCGTAAGTCACAATTTTTTTTATAAGTGCTCAAAGTTCCAATTTATACGAAATATGTAAAAATCACGATAATTTGCAAGTTATTTTGTAGATAAAAATTCATAAAATATTTTCTGTTCATACTAAAGGTTCAAAATTTTAACACTAGGTTATCTATAAGATATTCTTCAAAATTCTTTAAAAAAATTTCTACCAGACTTAGAGGAAAAAATTGTATGACTGTTTGAAATTTAAATATTTACGAAATTGCATAAAATAGCGATTTATTCTCAAACGATTTTAAATATTTTTTATAATTCAAAAAGTATAAGTCGCAGATTTTTGAAATTTCTACCAGCTGTTAAGATTGGTATTTCCTTTATGTCATATTTTTTTCAAAATATTATATTGATTTTTAAGTTACTTATAGGCATTTAAAATATTCGATTTTTTTACATTTTTTTTTTATAATCGGTGATAAAAAAAATTTGGCTCGTACAAAATACTTGAAAATTTAATAGAAGATTCCACAGAAGTAGTTCTAAAAGTCATTCAAAAATTATTAAAATCCATAGGCACAATTTTTTTTTATAAGCGTTTGAACAGCGAATATTGACAAAAAATTACATGTAAAATATAATATAATGTATAATATTCTAGACTGACAAAGATATCGGTTTTTTTTTAAAATGCTCTAACTCAAAAATGAAAAACCGCAACAACTTGAAATTTTCACCAAATCTTTATATTGACGTTCTCTATACATGGTTAAGATTTCAAAGTATTTTGACATATTTTGACTTATTTATAGACAATTTAAATTTTCGATTTTTGTTAAATTTTTGTTTTTAAACATCTATAAAATTTAATTGGTTGAGCGAAAACTCTTGAAAATTTTATACGAGGTTTATAATAAGTTAAAATTATCGTAACTAAAAAATATCGGTGATCAGTTAACTCAATTTTTTTTTATATGCCCTTAATGCTCAAATTTGTATAAAATGTGTAAAAATCACGATAATTTGCAAGTTATTTTGTAGATAAAAATTCATAAAATTTTTTTTGCTCATACTTAAGGTTCAAAATTTTAACACTAGGTTATCTATGAGCTACTCAAAAAAAATCTTTAAAAAAATTTCTACCGGACTAAGATGAAAAAATTGTATGACTGTTTGAAATTTAAATATTTACGAAATTGCATAAAATAGCGATTTATTCTCAGACGATATTAAATATTTGTTATAATTCAAAAAGTATAAGTCGCAGATTTTTGAAATTTCTACCAGCTGTTAAGATTGGTATTTCTTTTATGCAATATTTTTTTCAAAATATTATATTGATTTTTAAGCCACTTATAGGCATTTAAAATATTCGATTTTTTTACATTTTATTTTTATAATCGGAGATAAAAAAAATTTGGCTACTACAAAATACTTGAAAATTTAATCGAAGGTTCCACAGAAGTTGTTCTTAATGTCATTCAAAAATTATTAAAATCCATAGGCACAATTTTTTTTTATAAGCGTTTGAACATCGAATATTGACATAAAATTACATGTAAAATATAATAAAATGTAGAATGTTCTAGACTGACAAACTATATCGCTGTATGCAACTGCCAACCCATCCTAATTGAAAAAAATATTTATCGTTTCAAAATAAAATATACTTTTTACAATGTTTATAAATAACAATGTATTATATCCTAGACAAACATATGAACTCCGTTCAGAATCGTTATTCGTATACAATGATATCTATCGTTGCATTCAAATTTAACAAATCCATTATAATAATGACCTATCCTATAAGCGAGGTGCACTCCACCCCTAACTGTACAGCAGAGCGAGGCCCATCCGGTTTTTTTTTTATTTTATTTGCATTGTACACTCGTTGGCTAAATTCAAAACATGATACACACGCCGCCACGAATCTATAGACAAATAATGTAATTTATTTATTCGCATCAATCACCCACGGTATGCATCGCGAAAACGCGTTATCGTCGAGAGCACGGTCGTACGATCACGAAATATCGTTGTCGCGCATGCCGGCGAGGGAACGGAACAACGGCGGACGTCAACGACCGGATCGCCTATAAAATACGATGAACCGAAGGACGGTCGTGTTAGATTTGTCGGTTCGACAAACGTGTTGTTTACGATATTGCCGTTCCGCTGCACGTAAACCGTTGCAATGCCGTAGCATCGTACCCTCAGACCACCCCTCTCACGGGAGTCCATCTGCACGGAACGTGGGCCGCTAAACTGACCACGAATGGCCTTATTTTACAGCGAACACTTATCAAGTGCTTGCTGCAGTCGCTAACCGTTTGCACGCACGATTATTGCTCTCTGTCCGCGATCACCGTCGGGTTGTCAGTGAATCCGGCGTACCGCGCCGCCATCGTGGACTTGGACGTTCCGACGGACAACCGTTCAACACACACGTGCAATGAAAAGTGTGCGAAAGTGTTATCGTTTCGATGGGTTCAAAGCGAGTAACGTGGTTACTGCGACAAGGGTGTGATTACCAGTGGTTAGGCCTAACCATGGGAGAGGGATGACAGTGGTCGCGTCGGGTCGTGAAAATTGTACTATTAACAATGTTTATAGTTTGATATTATAAATAGAAAACGTTTTCATGCATAACAGTTATTATTCATTGATTTTCGTTACTGTCACAACGCGACCGTCCACGTACCGTACGTCCGTATCAATGTGGCAGTGTGGTCTACTAGCTGCTGATGTCTACATTGATTAACATTTAACTGTTTCGACAAAGGCAGCGGGTAGATTTCATAGACATAGATAGGGTGGATTTACCATTTATTAGTTATTTAACATGATTTCAATACAGTTTCTAACACTACAAAAATGTATTAAAACACTTTAGTTGACCTGTACCAGAGAAACTATGTCCATTGGTTTTAAAATTATGGAGAAAATGAAATAATAAACCTAGAACGTATATTGTTGATATTGAAACTACTGCACTTGGAACTGTAAGAGAGTTGAAATTATGGAGAAAATATTGTACAAATCTCAAAACTGAAAATTAAGTTGAATTATTTCTTCAGTGTTATGATGAAAATGTTTTCCCTACTGTATATAAACTATTAAAATACCTTATTACTCTCCCTATAGCTACAGAGTTAAGAGAAATATTGTTTTCTACTTTAAAGCGTTTAAAACTGTGCCTTAGAAATACAACATTAAATGGTTTGACACTTCTAAATATGCACCTGATACAACATTGTTAAATATACACCTGCTACACCTGACAATGTTTTAAACTTGTTATGATTTTGAGCCAGAAAATTAAACTTGGGCTAAGATTATTTTTTATTTGTAGGTACATAAGATAATATAATGTACTATTATAATAAGCACATAAAAGTCTTTTATGTAAAAAATATTTTTTTTTTAATAATTATATAACTATATTATAACTATATATTCAAAAGTTAGATATTTTTTTTTATATCGTTATCTATTAAATATATGATACACATAATTTTCAAAACTTCAACATTATGCTTGTATGGTGCTCGGTGCAACTCGTTTGCGCACAACGAAATCAGTCGTTTAGCTGTAAACGGACGACTCGTTTGCGCACAACATAAACACTGAGTAACATATATTTTATATTTTAAATGTTGACTTACCTAAAGTAATTATAATTATAATGAATTATCAGTACAAATTACCAGCATATTAATAATCAATATATATATATATATATATATATATATATATATATATATATATATATATATATATATATATATATATATATTGATTTAAAATAATCGTCGTGTATTAGGAAAGCATAATACTTTTAAACAGTCGTTCGCTAGAAAGCTGTACTATAATTACTGACTATATTGACTATGGATATCGAAATTTGTGATGTTTTTTAAACGCGTCGAGAAAAAAATGTTTAAACATAGAAAGTTATAAATTTAGAGAATTCCGAACTTTAAAATCTGGTGATAAACATTTTAGGTGTACAAATAAAAAATGTTCCGTAAGTGCTGTAGTTAGGTTAGTTAATGAATCATATAAAATTTTAAAAATGACAAACACGCATACCCATAACGAGTACGACGACCGAACAATTCATCGAGAAGTAGTAAGAAGCATATTGAAACGTAGAGCCGAAGATGATTTACATATTAAACCAAATAAACTAATACACCGGGAATTTAAAAAGAATGATAATTCTGAACATCTTCAATATAGCGAAATGAAATTAATTCGAAGATCCATGTACGAAGAACGAAAAATTCTTTCCAAACATACCGAGATCTTTAAAAGATGCTAAAACACAATTAGTTGATGATCAACATAATCTTACTTACAAAGGTAATACATTTTGTTTCGTTAGTGATGATGAAAATATATTTATATTTACATGTAAACAAAATTTGGAATTGCTACAAAGTGCAGGACACGTTTTTGGGGATGGGATATTTTCATTAGTTCCGAAATATTTTGTTTAACTTTATACTGTTCACGTATTTACAAACAATTTTTATGTTCCTGTGGCGTTTTGTTTTTTTAATAAACATACTGATACTTACATCAATATGTAAAAAACATTACAAAATATATCTAGGTATGTATTCAAATTACTGGTAATATAATAAATTTAAATTTAACTTTTATTTTTGTACTTTTTTATTTAATTCAATAAATAAATTTTGAATTAATAATAATTATTGACAATATTGTTTACGCGTATAATCATTGACGTTATTATTACTTTTATCTGTATTAAATTGTTGTATATATATCTTATTCTCGCCGATATCTGGTCGCTCGGCTGCATCCGAGTTCCGTCCCGAGAACCTTTTTTAATACCAATTCCGTCCCGGTTAAAAAAAAGATACATAACAATTCCGTCCCGGTTAAAAAAAAAAAAAGAAGAATTAAAATAATAATAAAATATAATATGTATAGTATTGTTATCTTACCAATTTTTATATATGCTTTACATTGTTTTTGAATACACTTCCAGCGTTCAATATTATTATTCAATTCTTTATGAAAACAAAATTTAAATTAATTTTTAATAATTAACATTTTACCTTTTTCACTGTACATAGTATCCATATTTAATAGGTATATTAAATGACACGTAAACGCACAAATAAAGACTGAAAAGTTTATTTAGTTTCGTAAACTAAAATCTTCGCTCGATGTTAAATTATATAATAAATACTTAGAAATGCAAAATAATTAAATCTTAATTTAAATATTATTTTTTTATATACAATACTAGCTTCTGTGTGCCTCGCTGAGGGTGTAATTCGCTTAATTATTATTAATAGAAATATTAATCAATTAATAATAATTACTTATTAATAAGTCAAAACATTTTTATGTAGAATTACAATATACCACGGTTACAAATTACTACGTTTGATAACACGTACGGGTGGAAAACTGTGACGCCTTGGACGTCAACAGCGTTCGCTATCTAGCAGTTACCGTTTGCACAACTTTTTTTTAGGATTTTATATTCATCAAAGTAGTCTGTACGGAGTAGGAATTGTAAATTGTAATTTTTTTCTGTAGAAAATGTGAATCAAAATATTGAATGTAATCGTTATAGGTACCTACATTGTATAATTTATTTAAAGAGCACCAACTATTGTATTTTATTGTAAAAAAGTTTATATATCTACCTAATCGTTTCATTATTAGCATTACATTACCATACACTCAATTTAAATGTGTCAAACATATAAAACCATGTAAAAAAGTAAAACCATCAAACAGCAGAGGGCCATAATAATTATAGAATAGATGGAATAGAATTAAAAAAAAGTATTAATATGCATATAGATCTTTATATTTCAATTATAGAATAAAATATCTCCTAATGATTATAAAAATATTATAAGTGTCTTCTCCTGTAATAAACCAATAGCATATTGAAGGGAATAAAAGTAATAAATTTTAATATTATTTAAAAACACATTAAAAATGTATTGCTTTTAAAAGTATGGCACAATTAAAAAATGTATTATATTTAAACAAAATTTAATGTTAAGGTACAAAGCGAATATCACAATTTAAAAATACAATACAAAAGATGTTTGATTTCTAATTATCAATCAATATGTAGTACAAACCAACAAGAATTAAAGGGTAAAAAAAAAAAATACATTTAAATAACATAAAATATAAGTAATCCATGAAAGACAGAGTGCAGAAGGAAGTTCTCATAATCAAAGCAATGATGAACTCTTAAGCTAAAGAATATACGAAGAAAATGTATAATAATATTATGTATAAATAATTTATGAAAGACAGAACGCAGAAGTTTCTCATAATCAGAGAATATAAGCAAAAGTTTACAGAAGAAAAATAGATATAAAAATATAAGTTTTATAAACATAACAAAAAATTTTTTTAGAGAATCTCACGGTACACCACATTCTTCGTAACTCCATTGGCATCGGTCGGTATATAAACTTTGACGGATTCAGCGTTTCTCACCCTGGAGAACGCCACATACAACTGTCCGTGGCTGAACACAGGAGAAGGCAGGTATATTCCAACGCGATCGAATGTCTGTCCTTGAGACTTGTTGATGGTCACCGATAAAACCAAACGAACTGGGAACTGCATTCGTCGCAACTTGAAGGGTAAGCCGTCTGTTTCGGTAGTGGTCAGCGGAGTCCTGGGAATTATGATGTCGTCGTCGTGCTTGGTAGCGTTGAGCAGCCTAGCTCTGAAATTCAAACGTCGAAGCTCGACAATTACCATCCTCGTACCGTTGCAAAGTCCTCTTTTGGCGTTCAGGTTTCTGAGCAGCATGACGACAGCGCCCACCTTGAGAGCCAGGTCATGAAGAGGGAGGGTTTAGCGAATGAACGAACTCTATCGGGAAGTCTGCGGCGTCCTCGGGGTCGTCGCACTCCACGGTGTCCGTGCTGATGTAGTGCCTGACTTCACCCTCGAGACGATTGCGGAGAATGCCTTCGTTCATCTGACGACAACCCTCGTTGGTAGGACATAAGATAACCTTGTTCGCGAAGTCGTTGATGTTGGCCAAGTTCATCATTTGCGGGAACACGTAGTCGGCCAATGGAATTTGACACAGGAATCTGCGGGGCACTTGTATCGCGTTCTCGTCGTCGCCGTGCCTGTCCACATTACCGTTGCCTAATAGGAGAAGCCACGCTGCAAAATCTCTGTCGCCGTACGCTCGCATGTTCCGGGTGAGGGAGAACTGTTGCATGACGGGCCACAGCTTGTTGGATTTGATGCACGCGCCAACGATGTCACTTCTCGTCCCATGGGAGACGACTGGAAGAATCTGCCTGAAATCACCACCTAACAGAAAAGGTTTACCGCCAAAAGGAAGATTCGACTGCATGATGTCCTTCAGAAGCCGATCGACAACCGTCAGTTGGAAACCCGGGGACATGGATGCCTCGTCTCAGACGATGAGCGCAGCGTCGCGAATCCTGTGCGCCATGCGGGACTGCAATCTGATGGTGGAAGTGGACTCGTGCGTGAGCACTCCGAGTGGAAAACCGAAGGTGGAGTGAACGGTCGAAAGACACGAAAAGGTAGATAAGGTAAGCGGACGACCGCGGAAAAGTGACGTCACACGTGGCGAAACGTCACGGTGGCGCGAGGAAAACAGGTAACGATCGCCGCGATTGGTCAGTTCTTAGATCGATATATATATATGGGTTTTTCATCCAGTCGAATCGGGAAAACGGCTCGTCGGAAAATTCAAAGGATGGCCGAACCGGACAGAGGAGGAAAAAGGCAACGGGAAGCGACCGCCGGAAATGGTAAAAAGCTCCCGCGGAATAAAAAAAACCGTCGACCAATGGAAGCGCGAGTTATTTTTTTATATATATAGATGCATATATATTATTATTTTATACAGTCTATTAATTAATTATAATTAAGCAAACGAAAGGAAATATGCTCAAACGAGTTGTACCTTTATTTTTATTACCTAAAATATGTGTGCGCAAACGTGTCGTAAAAATTGTAAATGTGCGCAAACGAGTCGCACCCCTATAGCAATCCATCCCTCATACTTGTTGGAAACCTCATCATTTCGAAATCCTGGGCACGTCACTGATGACTTCTGTATGCTACTACTACTGCTATACAGAATGTAAAATTTGCAATTCGTTGTACTCTACCCTCAACGTGTACAACTTATGTTTGTATAGTCAATGGTGCATTCTGCAGTGAGAGACGATATTGAGACGATCTTTCTGAAAGTTGATCTGAATGTATCATGAGAGTGGTGTAACATTTCTTGTACTTTGTAAAAAAACGTAATGATTCTACGATATTTGTTTATAACTGTTTTGTGATTTCATCACAATGTCCACGGACATACTATATATATATATATATATATCAATATCATACTATAATGTACCATTAGCGATGATACATTAGTATTTAGATTTTGACGTCCGATTTTTCCGTCGTTGATAACGTATGAATCATCTGCAGACGAACGTCCAGCAGTGTTTTCGTGGCCGCCACCGATCGGAAATATGTCGATATAATAATAACAAGTAGTTCTGCGCACGTTCAGCGGCTGTTGAAATATCGAGTAATGTGTGTGGGCAGTGCATACTTCTGGACGATCGACCGGCCAACGATGAAAAGAATAAGCACGTTGTACACACGTTTTGTAATTGATACAATAATGTATTTTAACAGATTACTTCTGATGCCCGTTGTGTGCGAGACTTTTGACCATATAATTTTGCATTGCAACACGTTGCAGTTTGCGTGTTACACATACTGCAGCGAACCGTCTGTGTACACAATTATCGTTAATTACTATTGAAGTCGAGAAGTCATGTGTATGTATTATGCGAATGAGTCGTCATAATTATCGGTTACGGCACCGGAAACCGGTCCTTACCCCGCGGATCATACACACGTACAAACGCGCGAACGCGGTACTTTATTTGCATGATGATGTATTGCATGCAACAACAATAATTACGATCATCGGATATGTTATTATTTTTATGATTATTATTAGTGCTGTTATCGACCACTGAGTGGATCGTGCACCGGAAGTTCCAGCTGGTTGATAAGCAAACCGTCGCTGTACGACGATGAATGAGGTCCTTTTTTTTTTAATTTTTCACCGGACAAACCACTTGTTTACATTTGCCACGCATCAAATCATACACATTCGCTGAGTTACGCATTAACGCACAGCGAGTCCTAAACGTGGTCCTGCAGGATGAGTGACGTCCTGCGCAGTGTCCTCTTGCCCACCATGATTTACCTAAATTTCAAATGGACAGCGATAACACGAATAATTTTACTGATGAGTTATCAAAAAACGAAAAAAAAAAAAATTTTATTATGAGAGAAATTACATTGCGTTGAACTGCGTTCGACTGTTTGCAAGGCTGCAGTATACGTCTATAATAATGATATGTCGTTTTACAATGATCGATCGATGGTTGTTGGCATTATTATTAGTAGCTCGAATCTATATGTATTACTGTCTTTAAAAAAACATTATACTTTTGATTCGTTTGTTCGATTTTAAGTTTTTTTTCTTCAAGAATATAGGTCCCTCGGGTATTATATAATGTAGCTGATGTATAGCATTTACTCTGCACAAAATAATGCACTATTATAGTTAAATTTATGTGTGTCATTAACAATTGACATTATTATTTGATGATATGTTATTTGTTTATCGAACACGAATTTATCAGTGTATTTCTAAAATACGACTTTCAAATCGAAAAAAGTCGTCTCGTTAGATAAACGTTCAAATCACCAACGTTTATTATTTTTATGCAGTTGGTTTTATGCAGAATGGTTTTTTGTAATTAATCTTAAGAAACATTTTTCTCTTTATCGGTCGTACGATAAATATATTTAATTATGCAATATGTCTTTGATAACTGTTGTTATCAACATTGTTGAGGGTGTTAAAAACACAAGAACCAATAATGCGCTTTCGAATTCGTAGTTTATGTCACTGATTAAAACTCGAAAACCACGACGTTTAGAGGTATTTTTTTCTTCTTTCTACAAATGTCATCTTATTTTCTATTTCGGATTCTATAAGCTAATATATATATATAAGGAGGTTCGGGATTGTCAATAAGCCTCATTATCGGAACGACTACCTACGACGAAATTGAATGTGTGTGTGTATACAAGAATGCAATTTTATACGTATACATATATGTATACGTATAAAATTGCATTCTTATAAACCTTAAAATAAAAACTGATTGAACTTTCATACATGTTTATAAAGGTATTCCTGACGAACGAATTTCTGAGATACGTTTTGAAATAAAAATAATTAATAAACTCACATCACCATAATAAAAATAATTAAACTATAAAGGTATACTTCGCAATTGGATAGAACTCCATCTCCTGAAATGATCCGTATGATTGTGTTTATTATTGACAATGATGTATTATTATGTTGGTACAGATCAATATTTCAGCGGTGAAATGAAGTTATCACCAAAATACAAATGTTGTTTGCCCATACTAAATTATAAAATATCATTACGACGAACTCTAGTGGAAATAAAATACTCTCAATTTACTGCTGCGCGCATAGTACGTTATATAACGACGTTGAAACGTACAATAATTCTATACAGTTAGATTAATGCTCTGAATATCAGTGCGTTATATATAACATATAATAAACCGTACACATACGATACATGTACTTTTCGTTCTTCTACAGCGTGATAAATATATTATTATTGTTATTATTAATTTTGTCGATTTTTTTCCTCCAACACAAATAAATCAAACATCAAACGGTAAACGATGATTGTTATCATCTATTGTCTTTTACTCGCGGCAATCAGCATTACGAGTATAATACGACAATAGAATAAGATTTATAGTGATAATATCATGTATATTGTTATATAGTCAAACTCACCGATGATTGGCGCCATTTAAATGCGATAAATATACATCACGATGGTTTGACATTCGCGAGACGAAAGGAATAAAATAAAATAAAATATCTAAGACCAAACAAATGATTTTACAATCAGCCGAACGTGATAGTTATGGCCAAGTGATTTATAAAATGCAATAAATTGTTTATACTTAATGGATAATGGTATAAATACCAACGGTGCAGACGCGTTGAAAATATGCACTTCGTAGATGGGAAAACAGGCGAAAGAACAATAACCGCACGGACGCGTACTTTTGAAGAACAAAAATTGTCCGTACGCCAAACGTCAAAGTTCAATGCGTGTTCGCGATCGGACGTCGCAGCGGCAAGCAGTGGTTCAACCGTAGCACGCGAGCGCGTCTCCGTTCTGTGACAATGTATTCGCTTTCGTTTTCCACTTTTAATGACTGCACGTAGGAAGTTTGTGCGTGGAGCAGCGAAGGATTATGAAAGAGCCGATTACCGTCACAGGTAGTTTACGTGTTTTCGGTGCACCGCGAGCCATGTGACGCACGCCGTCGTGGCCGAGCTGATCGCGGACGATTCGTGCACTCGGTCGTGTGTTATTCGTACGTTATTCGGCGCGAAAAGCGAATTCGACGTCGCGTCGGACGTGTACGGATCCACGCGTTGTCCACACCGAGCATAGCCATTCGTCGTGCGCAGAGCGGCTCTTTCGGCGGTCCGGTTGTGACGCGCACGTACGCGCGGTATTGTTTCAAACGACAATATTGTATTGGAAAAGTTCGGGCTGCGGCGGTGACACGTAACTGTTGTAGCACTGGCATGGTCAGCTTTCTGTGACGGTGTCGGGGTGTCACGTCCGCGAGAAATCGTTATTCAATGCCGCAGAACGAGCAGTGATAATACTATCTCATCTTTATTTTTCATCTGATATTTGTTGAATATTTCACCTTCAACGTCCGTGAGATATGAATATTTGGTTCATCAGGCATGTGACAGACATCTTATGTATGTTAAAAAAATTTCTTTAGCGTTAATTTAGATATACAATAGATATAAATATACGAAAATGAATCTTCAAGAAATATTCATTAAATATTCCTTTGCTATATGGGCTATCGTGTAATTGTACCGTATTGTAATTTTACCACGCGCGTCACATCGATCAACTCTGGTGTGCGATACACAATCACGCGTCACGTAAGAAAACGCGGTAGAATCGTTTTGTACATCGTACAATGCGGTTGCGTGCGACGATGGCAACGTTCGATTTTACTGTTCAAGCGACAGCATCGCACGGTGAAAAACGTAGGTAAACATAAAAATAAAAATAATAACTGAACAAACGACTTTTTACTCCGACGTCGTCGTCACAATTGAATTGGCTGTTATTTCATAGAAAACTTCATTACTGCGCGTTTGCATTGGACAGACAAAAACATACAAGTATGGGTTAGTATAATGTAGGTGTACACGGCTGGTTGGACTATGAAACAATTTTCATATTGAATACATTATTAAGCCCCTGTGGCTATCGCTGCAGGTAGCCTGATTTGTATTGGGTGAACTTCTAAAGAAAATGATATACAACGTTAAATCACACACGCACACTGAAGATGGGAGGAAAAAATGTAATGTACAATATAAAGCACGATCGTATAATCAATGGTTTTCTTTATATATATACATTATATATTCTTCCGAAGAAAATGAATCTATATATGTATCTATTTTTTTTTTTTTTTTATGTAATTCTGTACATGAATGACCCAAGAATACAATATTTTATGATATTGTCCGACAGCCGTGCGTATACATTTAGTGATTTATTTTAACGTAATGTATATATATGTATAATCCTCTCCCCGTTTCCCGATAAGTATTACAATAACCGCATGTGCAACGTTAAGTATCTCTTTGGATATTTATATTCTATATTCTGACCCATGTATGTGTTTATTTTTTATAAACACATATAAAATAATATTTTTCATTTCAAAACAGGTACTGCGTAGTAGCGTATCATAATTGCAATAATACAAGCAACTATTATTTCTTCAGACGCTGTTTAGAATAGCAGATGTTTTATTTTCTTTCCTACTTAGCATCATTTCAATGTCTCGAAATTACAGTTTTTATTTTCAACCAACAGTCAGCGTTGCATTTGGTCATTGGTAATTCGCCTCGTTAAAATATCATATTTTTCCGTCTTACGTATTGTATAAACGTCGTTCGAGTAGAGTTTTTAATAATATTTTCATTAACAATTATTTTTATTCAGACTTTATACGATTGTAAACACGTTTCGCCTATCTAGGGTTATAGAAAATAAATATTTAACGAGAAATTTTTTTTTTTTTTATATTTTACTACAAAAAAATGAAACTTTCCTTACAATCGATTGATGAATTATGAAATAGCCATTTTAAAAATATTAATTGTTCAATATCTAAAACTTAAACATAATATATATTATTACCTGTCTACAGATTAATTTACGATCGTTTACTGCATTCGTCCATAAAACAATTCACTCTTATTAAATGTGACTTTTCTATTGGTATAATTTTGTAAATATTTATTGTTTACGAGGTTATCCGCATTCTCGGAGTACCGCAATGATGTTAACGAATTCTTTCTTTATATATTTTTCACTACTCGATACTTCTGCAGCTATGCGTCTTCTTAAGCATATATTGGTAAAATATTGAAAAAGAAAATGAGCATTAAAGATGAATGAAAAAAATATGTGTAAAATGCATATATAACTAATTAAAACTAAGGTCTAATAAAAAAAAATAAAAAAAAATAAAAAAAAATGATCGTAACGTTTTGACGATTCGCAATGGCATGATTAAAATTAGACAATACCAAAAAGGGATAAGAAGGAATCCCTACGAATATGCGTATTTAAAATTTTTCATTATTATTCAAAGAAGCGGTATGAATATTTAATATATATTTTTTTTTCTTGCCATAGGCTTACTAAACGTTATTGAATTCGAAATTGGTCTTTTAACTATATTATACACTGTAATAATCACGTATATTTTCGCGAATAAAGAACGGCTGTATAAATATTGTGTTCGAAGTAGTAGAATAAAGGTTGACAGAGAACGTATATTATATTATAATGCTGTTTATCAATTTTATTTGTGAATAGGGTTGCAACGTGTACCGCGAAGGAAAAATGAAAAGAAGACTGCCAAAAAGAAAAAAAAAAAATGAAAAGTATCATAAAATAAACGCGTATAACATGATTTACAGCAATATCATTTAATGCATAAAATAATAACAAAAACGTACGATTTTGTTACGTCCGTTCGTCGCGTGTAAAAAGTTGCGTTTGGACTGCTGAAAACGATGAATAAGTAAATCATCCTAAGTTCTATAATAATAGTGCATCGTATATACTATACAGATAATATTATGTAATTGGTCAAGAATACTATTTATGCTGAACAGCTTTATACGCGTATAATTATAATTATTAACACTAGTATTTTGGTTAAAATAAATCTGTCGAATGTTTTTTTTTCGGAATATTAGCGTGCAAACGTTTTCTATAGGATACAAGTTTTCTTTTCAATTTACTTGAACGTAAAATATTTTAATTTATGAATTATTTCCTTCGGTACGTAGCGTGTCTAGAATTATTCATTCAAGTAAATTCATGTCCAATCATGTGTTATTTAATACGAAATAATCCATTGAAAATCGATTCTTATTATATATTCTTTTTCAATATTCTATGTTATTATAATATTGAACAATATTACTATGTATAACCTCTTTTTGTACGAATATACGATAAAGGATTTTTTTTAATCTATTCAAATAATTATAATTCATGTTTCTTTTAAATGTATTAATTTGTTTCGAATTAAAATAAAGTTTTCATAAGTATAGGTATACAATTTTAATAATGATAACAGAAACTATTTTTACTGAGTGGGATGAAAGTTCAAAGTTTTTAAGTTATTCATAATTATAATACGTTTAATTATTTATAATATACAATATTGCTTTATTTTATCTTGAAATATTTTTATTTATTCAAAAAAATTAAAACACCTGCAACTGAATTTAATTAGTAGTATTCAATAAAATAATGGCATGAAAAAAACACAGTGAAGCGGCTATTCACTGACTTCATAAATTATTTATTTTTTCTAATATTAATTTAGTTTTATAATTTGTGTACAATTCAAGTCTGTTATTACATTATTGTAAGAAATACGTAAACATTTTACACTTAAACAATTTTAAAATTTTTTTTTTTAATAAGTAGTATATTTTTAGTACACATATAATTGTTTGTTCTCTGAATAGTTTTACAACATCAAGGACATACTCACATGCATTATTACTGTATGATACAGGCTTACAGTAAACCACTATGAAATTATTTACCAAAAAAAAAAAATTGCGTAAAATTATTGCATTAGATTTATGAGCGTAAAACTTGAAGGTCTTTTTTTTGCAATTTTTCATATAAATTATTTTATAAAATGTTAACATGCAAATCAAACAGACAATTGTCTTTCGTGCATATGAAATTATAAGTAATATTAATAGTAATAAGTATTATTATGATTATTTTTATTATAAAAATTATACAGTGAATCATCCCTTAACGGACACCTCCAAATAGCAGACGTTTTTATGGAAACAGGGACATTTTTACCACTTGTATATAGGAAAACCCCTAAATACCGGACACTCTAAATAACGGACACTATTATGGCAATTTAATTTTTGATATTGATAATTTTTATCGTAAATATAAAATAATATTGTAGATTAGCTTAAGATATATCTAATCTAATGTTACTACAATACATTATTATACCATGTCCAATTTTAGTTTATCTTATCCGTCTATTATCGCGTCAATGAAAATATTTTTCTAGTATATATCTTATATTCTGTGATGTTATTCTACCCGTACATGTTAAGTAGGTAAGTATTTAGTTGTATTTGTGATTCCAATACATACAGACATATTTGTAAATGTATTGTAGTACGAAATGGCTAGTAAATGAAAAAGATTAAGTCTGAAATAAAAAATTGAGATTCTTGAATTGAGCGTGTAATATGCTATTTAATTACGCTCATTAATTTTTGCATTTATAATAATATCATAATTTAAAACAACAATATGTACAATTAATATTTATTTATTATTAAAATAATACAAATACAATGCATACGTGTATCATTATTACACATAATAATATAATGATTAATGTATAATAATGATATAGTTATAATATAGTAGTAATAATATATTATATATAGTATATTATTACATATTATATAAATGTTGTATATTATATTATGTATTAATTATTTCTCCATCATATTTACGAATTTTTTTTTTCCTCTGAATAGCGAACACCTCTAAATAACGGATAAAATTACGGCGACCGAAAGTGTCCGGTATTTAGAAGTTTCACTGAATTCCTTTAGAATATTTTTATATGTATAAAGGGTATTTCAATGAGGAAATTAGATTTTCAGATACAAAAAAATAATTTGTATGGGAGATATCTTCTTTTCTTGTATTCAACCTTATTGTTGGTTTTGCAATTGGATATGCACTCTATACTTCATCCTGTTTCCAGTTAACCTCTTCAGTTAATTGTAGCTTGATAGCCTAGCGTCAGTGATCATTTGTTTGACAAATTAAATTCCTGGACGTCTCTCTTACCTTCAATTTTTGATTCTGTTATTCTATAAATTTGTTATGTTTCATGCCTTAATGTGTGAAAATTCCTCTTTCCATCGTCTTGCTCTGGCAGTCTTAAGTATCACCCAACTTTCATATATTTCGTTGCTTTCATCGATACTGTGTTCTATCCAACTAACTCATTGTATTCTCCAACACTACATCTCTAGCATTCGAGAATTTGTTATTTGGTCTTATTTATTATCCAGATTTTGCTGCCATATAGCCATGTAGCTACACTCTATATATATACTTTTATGAATCGTTTTATCAATCTATTATTTATGCTGTTGGAGCATAGCAGTGTTCTATTTTTATGTAAACGATGACTTAGTCTGTGCAATTATGGATTATATTTTCATGAAGCATCTATCGTCTTGGTTAATTGAGTTGCCTAGAAGTATAAAATGTTCCACTTGTTCAAGTAGCCGATTCCCTAATTGGATGTTAATTATACGGATTCGGTCTAAATTTTAGCACATCATTGATTTAATTTTTAGACAGTTGATAATCAAATGAAATGTTCGGAAGCGTTTCGCCATATTTTCCAGTGATTTTTTCAAATCATGTTCATTATTGATAAGAATCAAATAGACTCAAATGTTGTTACCAAACGTTGAATAATCCACTCAGTTGGAGGTTCAAGGGAAAAAATCACGCAATACGCGGAACGTTTCTCGACCGGAGCTATGATTTTGTGAATTACATTTTATAATTATCACACTAGATTCGACCTTCTATGGTGATTAGCTTCACACCGTTGAACAACTCCAAATAATTTGAAATATAGAGCTTTATCAATACAACCGTTTTAATCTGCTAAAGTTCAAGCGTCTTTATTGAAAAACTCTTTGTATATACTGTATTATAAATTGTTGTATATTGTTTCTAACTTTAAAAGTTTTGTATAATATAAAATAATAAACAATTCAAATAAATTGTCAGAGAAACTTTATAAAAAATCTGAAAAAATAAATAAATGTCAATATAATTTGCATGTATTAATTCAAGTATTATATTTGCATTTGATCCCGTCCGTGATTAAGTGAATGTAAGATAAATTACTTATCAAACGTACATGGAACAATATTTTAATTTTTTTTTTTTTTTTTTAATTACAGTTACAAGTTTATAGCGTTTGTTGAGGTGCCTACGATAATATAACGTTGGAAAGAGTGTATTAATTCCAAACAGTACGCGAGAGTATTTCAATTTTGTACGAAAATAACAGAAAGTTGACTTAAACAATTAAACGTGAAACCCGTGCAGAGTGTGATCCTATCGGGATTACAATGAATAAACCGAAAACAGTAGCGTGGGTGGGGAAAAAAAGTATATCAACCCCATAAATCCATTGTTTATCACTCGTTCTTCACGTTTGGGTATATTATATAAAATGTGTTTGTACCAAAGCAGCCATAAAAATAAATATTATTCGAATGTGCCGCGTTACCATTACTCAGATGATCGCCATGACGATTGCTATACATTGTTGTTTTACTATAATTTCAACCGACATTAATTTTTCGAGATCTTTAAAAGCTCTAGTCAAGTTTTTGGTGTTTATATATCGTTCTATTTGTCCTTTACGTAAATATAATTGTATAATTCTTCTTCGGCTTAAATACTTTTAAGGCAGTCTTACGCGTGAATTGTGTATAGCCAATTTTACCAAACAGTTCGAAAAAGTTGGGCTAATGTAATAGGTTGATATTAATAACTGTACGAGTACAGTTGAAATTGAATTTAAAAGTTAACTGACGTTGAAATGTCGTAATCAATCCACGGGTAATTGTAAAACTGTAGACGCATTTAAATAACCATTGCGATGGAAATTAGCATTTACAGTCAATTATATATTAAATGTATACAAATAGTTGTAAATTGGTTTGTAATATGTATATTGTACACACTGTTGCAAGGTGCATCGTTAAAATGAATATTTCGCAAGACCGTTCGATGTTTACTTGAACAATATTTGGATAAAAACTCGATTAGAGGCCCTGGATTGGCTCTTATTTTCTCTGCAATAACTACGAGTATAAGCCCAAAACCTTGAATTTCTTATTCGTAAACGATAGTGAACGATTTATAGTTTTTCTGCGTGTTAATCTGACACAACATTCTATTCTACTCAAATGCATTGTAATATAATGATGAGCATTCGAAAACAAGCGCGGGTAACATCGCACGACATTTCACGCACAACATCTAAATAACGTTATTAATACAATTACTGGTAGAGGCATAATAATATTATAAACGCTGGTTTACGTTTGTTGGTTTTACGTGCACCTAATAATATATTTCGTCGAGTAGTGCGCACAGTACAAGCACACAATAGTTATTTTCTGGCCTATAGCGCTGTGCCCATCGTTCGTCCGTCGGTCGGTCGATACCCGTGTATAATAATTGTGTCGGATGTAAAACGCGTTCGGGACTGTGTAATTATTTTTTGGAGAATTACGAATTTCGACCACGGTATGGAAACCAACCGAACCGAACCGTCCATGATGAATATCCGTAGCAGTGCGGTGACGGTAGGATAGGCATACTTGTTCTTTCGACGGATTTGTATTTATATATATATTATTTAAATGTTTTTTTTTCCGGTTTTATTTATTTGAATATTTTTTTCATCTATTATTTATTTATTTATTAATTTATTTTTTCTATCCAACGTAACGTTCTCCCAGGTTGACCCCTGCTGATTAGCATATTATACATGCATATTATTCCATTACGGTCGAAACGTGTGTGCGTATTGCGAACGGAAATTAATACTGCGGGTGCAAAAACCTTGTTAACGCGTGAAGGCTCGTTCGCGGATGGTGTAATAACATCACACACCGTTGTATAGCGCTTGCGTACATTATTATACACTGTTTGGCCGTCGGCTGATCGGTCCAATTATTATTTTGACTAAAAACGCACGTCGGACAAAATCATGTGTCGCATGTTACGTGTCGCACGTAATGTGCTCTATCGTATCGCTCATGCGCATTATTTACTTTTTCGAACCCGAGGGGAAAAAAAAGAATCCTTCACGTACATCAAGAAAAAAAGTCTGATTTGCGCAATAAGTGAAGTACCTACATATCTATATCACGTCTACGAATATTACGCATAGATATTGAAACGAGCGTAAGTATTAACAGAACGTACATCGCACTGCACATGTAGGTTTACGGATCATATAGTGCGAACGGTTTATAACTGTAGTACCGTGAAATCACACGAACGACAGTCCAATGAATGACTGCGGCTAAAATCCATATACCAGCGGTCGGCACTACGTAGCCCGTGGGCCACATGCAGCCCTTTAACAAATTTAGTGGTGCATGTACTAAAATTAAATTTTACATATATATTTATTTTTATTTTTAATTATAATCTCTAAAAATGTATGCGGCCGGCGAGTAATTAAAACAAATAAAATTTGTCCCTTTCTATAATCCTGGTGAGGACCGCTGGTATATACGATTGGGCGTACATCGACTCCGCCGAAAAGGTCTTTTTACCCGTAAGAAATCTATCGATAGCTATTGATTACGCCGAATATTTTTATACGTCGATTCCGCCGAATATATATATATATATATATATATAGGCACTATAAGACCACAAAATAAAACGCACAAACGATTACATGACTATAATATTATAGACGTTACTAAAGTATGATTATATAAATCTATAGTATTAATAATTCGTTGAATTGAGCACAAAAAATGAGAACATAAAAACCTAATGACCTAATAGATTCAATACAACTTGTAATTTTATTAAACCAATTATAATATACCAATCTTACTTATATTAAAATAATCAACAAAAGTTCACAGCTGAGCTAATAATAAAATTTGTCGGGATCGCCGAAAATGGACATCTGCTGGAAACAATATTATGTATTTACAAAATCCAAAAATGTTTTAATATTATAATATATAAGATATGTTCTTAAATACTTATATAAATCTTTGGCGGAATCGATAAACTCCCATACGATTATCGGTATTCGTATGGATTTGTCAAGCTATTTACTCTTTATTTTCGAATTTGTCGAAACGTCTCGACGCATTCCCAATATTGTAATAATAATTTATGCGCACGAATATTCATACGTCATTGTTAGTGCGATGTCTTTCAATATTTTACAATATATCGTGTTCCTAATGGAATCATTATTATTTGAAAAGACGTAAGAGATGTAAATAAATTCACGTTATCAAGGCGGTCGGTACCATGTATAAAACGAGTTACCTATACCTAATAATAGTATTGTAAAATTTGTTTAATGTATGATCGTTATCCGCATGTCCCAATGTGAATATGTTAATTGACCTATGCGAATTTGATCTAAAATCATATCCCATGAACGCACATGACCGTCGTAAAAATTAAACGTGCTTGTATATAATTGTGTACAATAATCGTATAATTATGCAGCATGTACGAAAATTAAAAAATACATTTCACAGTTTTTGGATAGTGGAAAAAACCTTGGACCACTTAAATGAGTGTGTACGCGATATTGTATTATATTGTATTATATTGTATTTCACTAGTGGAATAATAAACAATGATAATATCCTATAAATAAATGTAAAATAATTATACAATCACTAACCACTAGATGATTATTATAACTATAATTTTATAATAATGTATGTAATACACACACAGACACAAAAGCATTAATACATTTATATTACAAAAGCAAAGCTATCAAAATGACCTAGAAAAGAAAAATAAACTCTTCGTTTTTTATTTTAATGTTTCTTCGCAACATCAGTATTGTTCATTTGGAGTTTTAGCCTCTCAAGTCAACCAAAAGGAACGAATTACGATTATTGTATTTGTAAGTCATGGAAAATATATCATACATTTTATAACACTTGCACACTCACAACATTAACAGCATACGCAAATCATACTAAGAAAAATGTCATGTTATTCACTTGTGACGTTTCAGTTTCGTTGTATTCACATGAAAACTTGAACATAAATAGCTAATCGTCATGAAAACCACTGTTAACTATTTTTTTTGTGTGATATTTATAATGCTTTGAGAGCGACATAATAACAACCCGTTGTATAAAACAACGGTGCTTTATATATGCGCACCCATTTAGTGTAAGAATAAAAACAATAAGAATACGTTTTAAACATTAACTATACTTATCCGAAAACATTTTAGGAGCATTTCAATATAACTGTTCGATTTTTTTAAAATTTTTAAAGTAAAAAAAAAATAGTGCGAAAATTCATATTTGGGAGAAATAAGTTGGATTAAAGATGTTGCGGTACTGGCCTTTAAAATTTGTAACCGATGTACCATTGCTCTCAAAAAACTGATTGAGTGAAAAATGTTAAGTGGATCAGTTTTATATTTCTATAGATATAATAAAAGAACCAAACATCTTAATAAGATAAGTTGAACATTTAAAGTTCTAACTTAAACAAAAAAAAAGAAACAGGCGTTTAATATTTAGAAAATCGAAATTTTAACATGCTTATAAAATACTTCGGTAAGATAATTTTAAACTATGGAATTCCATTAAATTTAAAACTATTGTTATTATAATGTCGTTTTATGGGTATATATTAAAATACTTAGTTGTTTCCATCAAAATTTTATTTTAACATTTTTAAATAATATTTGCGACTTACCACTAGGAATATAATTTGAAAGATCTTGTATTTAATTTTTCAATTTGAAGTACAAACATTTAAAATACCTATTACAATTTTTTTACAACAAAAGCTTTTACAAAAATATACAAGAAAAACTAAAATCTAATTTCGTGGTTTTTATTGTTTTATAAAAATAAATGTATAATTAAACGCTTAATTTTTTTTTCATTAATCGATTATAAATATAAGCGAAAAATTATTAGTTCTTTAAGTTTTTTGAGCCTTTATTTGATTTACACTTAACATAATACTCGATAAAACAAACACTGTATACAACTCAACATTTATCAATGCAAATCAATTATTATTTTTAATTATAAAAAAAAATAAAATACATAGTGTTAAATGTTATACACATCTGTAAACAGTGATTAGCAACATGCTTGTACAATGACTATCGAGTTAGCTAAAAAATCCAATTTTCGGAGCGAACAAGAACAAACGAATAACAATCGAATGCCCCGATGGGTCCGGTTCCAAAATTCAAAGGAAGGGGTGCCAGGGAAATGCGCCTCGTTATCTGCCTGTACGGATACGATCGTTGTCCTCGTGGGGTCCCCGGTCCGCGGTGGATACAAGCGAACGCATTTTCACGACACCGATACGCGGTACATCGGCGCGCGTAGACCCGATATTTATTTATTTTTTTTTTTTCTTCGTTTTCCCCCGAAATTCTCCGGCCCCGCGGAGAACTGTATCCATATACTGTAGGTAAGTAAGTTACACCCGAACGAGCGGCTGGGGCATTAAGCTAAAACGTCGGACGCGATACAGAAAAACTGCCCGCGAGAGTTGTTCGGCCGGAGCCGACCACCGCCCACTTGGCCCATCGAACCACTGCCGCGGCCTACTGTCGGCGCCCTCGCGGGAAATACAAACTCCGTAACTAATGGACGTTATCCGAAACGTGGCCGTCCAAGAGGTTTCCCGGAGGGATGGCTCCTACCCTCTCTCGGTACCGGCTGCGACCGCCGCGTTCTTCGGCGGCTCGCCGTTTCGGCCGTCCGTCGTCTTCCCTTCGCGACCGGCACCGCGCGAAAAGTTTCAAAACGATCACGTCCCGATGGATGAGCGGGACGAGGCGCAAACGGGTATTCCGTCGGACGCGCCGGTCCGTGGCGGCGCGAACAGTGCTCGAAATTCGGTAGCGGGAGCTGCGGCTCGGGTTGCTTTCGAGCGGCCGTACACCTCGAGGCGAAATCAATTAGTGTTGCGAGGGATGCGAGGCCGGTGAAGGGACGGCTTCAGCAGGAAAAGCTGAGCCCCCTCCTTCCGTTCAGTCCCACGCACCGGTTCGGACTTCGTGCTGTCGGATATTCTCGCCCGCGTCGGGGTTCGGGTGCCAGGGTGCCCGCCGAGGTCTCGTGGGGAGCTCGCGACCCCGGTACGCGAAAGTCCGAGCGCGATGCGAACGCGCGTCGTGCACCAGGGACACGGCGGTTTCGAGCGCGCGCGTGATTTCGCGTCCCGGTGTGATTCGACGCTCGCGGAACTTTCGACCTTAGCTACGGGTCGCGCGTATTAGCGATATCGTCCTGGTCAACAGAGCGGAGCCGCTGTAAGCATGTACTTTTCGAGATACCCACGCCGAACCGTTTTCACCTCTCTTCGTTCCGGGAACTCGTAGACCGTCGGCCATCGGCTCTTCGATCAATCCGTGTTCGTGGAACGTATTTTCCCCGATATTGTTAGATTCAAATTTTGAAAATTCATGTAAACGCGATTTGGTTATAACCACCGAGGACGATAGGTATTCGAATATTTTACATTCGCGCACGTGCACCAACTTAAACACGCAAATTCACGCACGGATTTGGGGACTTGGTAAAAAATCTATAAAGTTTCTTATTTTTAGCTTACATAATGGTAATGACTGAAAAAAAAAAATGTCGTTGTAATTTACTGACCGAATATGTGAAAACTTGTTTTAATCACTCTAATTTTAATATTCTAGTGTAAATGTGTATAAAACATCGCGAAACATTATTTTACAGAAAACTATTTCGCAATATATGTTATAAGGTTATAACCTCGCATAATATACACGAAATTCATTATACTTTTAACATTTTATAATTTCATCGTAAAGTACTAAACTCATTATTCTTTTTTTTTTGTTTTTAATTATTCAAAGAGACTAAATTAAAGTTCACGGAAAAACCCAAAACTCATAAAAAGTTCTTTTATCTAATATAAATTAAAAAAAATATCCATAAAACTTAGTTTTTTCCAAATTTAATAATTTGGGTTATTTATTATAGTATGCGTCGTATTGAACTATATTATGAATATACTCGAGTGATTTTGTAATTCACAGTATTTCAAACACGATACTTTTTATACTTTTCCTCTTTTGTATTATCGGCCAAACAAAACATACTTGGTATTAAACAAATTAGTATTTACGCTCTCTTGTGTAAAATAATTGAAAAAAGTTAATATAACTACATATCAGTTACAAAGTATTACATTTTATTACGTTATGCATTGAAAAATTATTATAGAGATTAGCTATAATACTGAACAACTATTATAGAGATTGGCTTAGTTTTAAGAAGAATTAGAAGTTTGCTTTAAACAGAACTTACATTCGAACAAATCTGTAAGTCATGGAATTGGACAAGCTTATACATACTTGAGTTCTGATATTTTAAGCGGATAAGTTCCTATATCTGTCTAAGTATTAATGTCATTAGTGATATATGTTTATTTTTACATCGTAACATCTTTAACATTGTCACGTATTGGGTTTTATCGTATTGTTTCGTGCAAACGAATTTATAGTGAGATATATTTGCGTATTAAGAAAAAAATCGATCCATTGAGAATAATGTTTTTGATAACGATTAAATTACCTACGGTACACGTTGGTTTGCGATGCCTTTGCATATACGACCAGAGGGACTTGTAAGAATATGGAGATATTCGGTCATAATAAACAGTGGCCAAATGGTTGTATAAAAGTTTTGTATTAATACCTTTCGACCAATTTTAAGTTCCACAGTTTATGTATACATTTATAGATTATTTTTTAATGCCAATGTATACAAACATGAATCGTGTATGGTGTGTACGCTTGCAGTGTATACTTTATAACGTAAATAGTACGTGTATTGTTTTTTTTTTTTTATTTTTCAGAAATCCAATACATATTTACTCCATTAACACCGACCGAGTGAAATGTCGTCTTCGTTTGGTTGAAAAGTGGAAATACTCGTCTTCCTCCGCTGCACGTATTACACAAATATATGATTTCTCCGGGGGCACTTTATATACTTCCTCGTCCCGGCGGCGGACGCGGCGGTCTACACACAAGACACCCGTCTTATATTATTAACATACAGACCACACCGCGTATTATTATCTATGCTTGTGTGTGCGTGTGTATGTTTGTATCCTTTTGGTGTTTTTTTTTTTTTTGTATGTGTACGTTGGCGGTCACGTCTATCGGTCGATTTTTTTTCTGTGTAAATATGCATTTTATCCCGCGGCAATCAACCTTTACATATTGATTGAATTATTGTCACACACGCACACACACCACACACATGCATGCATGCGCACGCGGCTATACGTACACCGGACACGCACAAATATACATCAGACACAATGCTAACGACAAGCCCGGAGGTCTCCCGTCCTTATATAATGTGATCCGTTCCAACACGTTTACGCACAGAATGGCATTATAAACCGGAGGAGTTTCGAGAATTCTAAAGACTTTTGGCCGGCGCCGCCGCACGACGTTCACAGCGCGTGATTCACGATCATTGTTTTCCGGTGAAAAATCAAAACATTTCATCTGTTCTTGAACACGCTGTTGGAATAAAATCAAAATTTATCGATTTAGTATATATATATATATATATATATATGGTTTTCGATTACGAACCTCTTTGTTGAATAGTCTAAGGCTTGTACGCGTTGTTCACTCGGATGCAGTAGTAAATAAAAACGTATCCATTTTACTACGTAGTGTGAATACAGTATTCGCGATTATAAGATGTACGCTACGACTAGAATAATTGTAAACGTAGTTTCATTTCAAGTACAATAATTTATTGATCTACGGATGCGAACGTGATAGATCATCGTTTCGATTCGAAGTCTTAAAATGTTGACTAACACGCAAGTGTCACTAAATAACATTGAAAACAAAAACGAGTGTACATATAAAATGAAAGAGAATATTTAAATTTTCCTATCGTTAATAGTGTGATCTAGTTATTTTTCAATCATTAGATAATTTTCAAATCAATATCGATTTTTGAATGTATTATAAACGTTTTCTTATTCGAGTGACCTCGTATTAAATCTTGTCTCAAAAAACTTAACCTGAAACGTAATCGTATATCTTATAAAAGCTTGCACATCCGATAGACATACTTCGTTTACTTAATTTACAAATAGCCAATAGATATTTACTTATGAAGAAATGATTTTTTTTTTAGATAATTATTATGATAAATACATATTTATGTTTAGGGTATTATTAAAAACCAATATAAATAATACGTAGTTTTTAAAAATGAACCATGAAAATTGTGTTTAGTTAATTTTTTAGCTAGTACTCATTTTTATTCGTATTTTATATAAGCACATTGAGTATCACATAACGTCAAACGATGATGTGATAAATAACAGTTTAACGCTATTAAAACACGAGTAATTTTTAGAGCATTTTCGAAATAAAATCAACAGCCTATTATGCTCGAATCAGAAATGCAAATATGGACATTGTTTAAAAAAAATCTGTTAGTAGACTTTAAGGGATTGTCAATCTTGTAAATTGTATAATTATCAAATGAGCAATGATGTTCATTACTCAAAGTATAAAATATAGTGATTAAATGTATACACATGATTATTTGACCACAGCGTGACACAATGATGGTTAGAATCACATGCAGAGATGACACACACGAACTTACTCATAATATATAGTTTTCAAATGTTAAGTAACTTTTACTATGATGGAAATATGTCAACCGACGCTATGCGCGTCGTGATTGACCGTTGACGTTGTGAGATATCTCTACCCTTGTTATATTTGATATTTCAGCAGATTTGTGAGAAACGTTAGGCTTGCGTAAAGTAGCCGTAACACTATACAAAGTACTAGAACCAATAGTTAAAAAAATAATAGAAAATTATATATATATATAATTGATTTTATATAATTGTAAGTTCGGTCAACGCTGTAAGATCTATTGTCAGTTATTGAAGTATAATTCTCGGAGATTATAAAGTATCAATATTAGTGTTTAGTTCAACCAAGACACCTATCTCTCAGCTGGTGATCTTGGAAGTATGTATTTTAGAATATCAAGAAGAATTGCCGTAAATGGAATTCATTTTAATTTTAAATTATAAACCTGTTATACTTTTTTCTGATAAAATGTATTATTACGTTTCTGTAGTGACCTTAAGAATTTGCTGATGTTCTTGACAACCAAATCAACCACTGACATTTTGAATGTACAAAAAAAAAAAAATGAAACCTAACTACTATAAACGGTAGTTATTGAAACCAAAAAAGGAAACCGTATTACGCCTAAAATTCGGCTATAGAATCTTAGAACCAAGTTTAATTAACATTACTTTACTTTTAAAAATATATATGACACGCCTTTTAATGATATTTCTATAGTACTCCATGGATTTCGAAAAATCGATAAATGTATCTTTTATTGAAATCGGTTCAGTAGTTTTCAAGTTGAACCCGAAGATACCATCAAATGTTCGTCTTAATATAACGGTATGAATTTATAATACGTGGTAGGCCTTTGAGTGAAATAGTGCGTGGCCTTTGAGTAAAACCCCCACGTAGTTTCCGGTCGGATAGAGAATCGTTTCTTTTAGTCCTCTCTATTCGTTGTTTCATTATTATTTTTTTTCTCGCCCTCCCATCATGCTCATCCATCTGAAGTAATAAAAATGGAGAATATTAAAAAGTCTTAAAGGTTTTAAAAAAAGAAAAAAGAGAATTCAAACATTAAAAACACACTATAGAATTCTGGTTAAGCTTTTCACGTTACTTGTTTAATTATTTACAGTTTACAACGGAAATTATATTTCACACTGGTTATAATTTCGTACAAATAGTAACAGTAATTAGATAAAATAGTTAACAACTTTATGTTCAAAGAATAAAAAGATCAAACATGTTATGGTTAAATTTTTTAAACGTATAATTATATGATAATTTATAAATTATAATTATTATTTTAAAAATACAATTTATAATATTCAAGAGTTATAAATTATAATTTAGCAATCATAAATTACGATTAAGTAAGAATCTTAAAAAAAAATGTAATGAAAATTAATACTAAATATATAACGAAAAAAAAGTGTATTATTGATATTTACGTACCCATTTGAAATTTAAATATTATGATAAAGTACATCGTTTTACATGATCGTTATCAGTCATTTTCACCGAGAATGTTAATATTAATATTGATAAATATTCGCTATTTGGTTGTAGTTTAATTTTTAATAGTTTAATATTTCTTTTAATAATTTAATTAAGTTTCATTTTTTAATATTTTTCCTTTATTTACAGATTGCAACAAAGATAATTAGAAAACATTTTAATTTGGTGGACCAACTATAGTATCGAAAGATGTATATAAAAAAAAAAAAAAAGGAATGGGGTGTTTAATTTAGAATGATTTTAAGGTTTTTTTTTTTTGTGATACTTTTGAGGTTTCCTGGTCTAGAATATACCTGATTTTACGAAGTTTATCACAGAACACGAATCGCTATAAAAAATATGATTTCCGAATTGTTTTAATGAAAGGTCGTGCGATCACATCGGAAGACAGTCAATCTTTTGTTTCTAAAGTATTTTTTCGGAGCTACTCAAACTGACTTACCCATTTGACGATGTAAGACTAATGGCCATTTGATATGCATGGATACCCAACAATGGCGTGCTGAACAATGATTCATAATACGAGTATTTAATTTTTACCCATTTATTCACACCACCTCTTACTGTGAAATACTGTGAAATGATTTGAGTAACATATTTTATGGTATTTTGCATATAAATATATATTTTGAGATTATTTGATAAATTATGAATTCTTCTTCTAGTGTATATTTTAACGAAACATTTACGTACCAGCCAAATACACTGAATCAAATTTTAACCATACTGCCTACGTATTTAAAACATTGGATTAACAATGTAATATGATTCATGTTATTCCGGATCATAGTTATATATGTAAGAAAGAAGTTAAAAAAAAAAAACAACTATGATTGTAGAGGAAAGTAAAGAAAAGATTTATATTTTTGCCCCAATAAGCATTATGGTTCGGTATAATATAGACAAGCAGTGTTGGGAAATATCTAGATAAATGTATCTAGATAAGTTATCTAGATAAAAATTATTTATATTTTATCTTATCTAGATAAATTTATACTCAGTTATCTTTATCTTCATCTAGATAAAAATCTTGTTATCTATCAGTACCAATCTAGATAATTTATTTAAATAGAATAAAAATAAAATTTGAAAATTTAAAATGTTTCTATATTTTCATTTTTACATTTTTCTGTACATCATATACCTATAACACAGATAATAACTGACAAGATGACAATCTTCTTATGAAGTTTATTTAAAAAAAAAAAATTATTTTATATTTTATGTTTATAAATGTTTGAAATAAGTTTAAAAAATGATATTTATTTTATAATGTTTTTAATTATGATTTTTTTACCTAATATCTGTAGGCTGTAGTATCCTGAATATTTTCAAAATCAAACATGAAATTATATCATATATATCTAGATAAAAATGTAATTATTTTTATCTTTATCTAGATGAAATTTAGTATACTATCTTTATCGGTATCTAGATAAGAATTAGTATAGTCATCTTTATCTTTATCTAGATAAATTATTAGTTATCTATTCCCAACACTGTAGACAAGTGAATATCGCATACCCATGCAAACAATAAAAAGGCATTATAAATTCTAACAAAATATTATCTTATTAAATTTTAAAACGCTATGATCAATTTATACATAATTTTGTGTTGTTTAACTGCTAATCTCAGTTTTCTATCATTGAGATCACGGCATGATCTTTGGACTAGTATCCAAGACCGTCACTGCATATTGGGGAGGATAACGATGAATACGTTGGGTGAACAAATCTGTGTGGGAACAAGAAACACGAATTGTAACATTAGAAAACGCACACTGAAAATGGAAAACAAACGGTAGGCTCGCGGCATTTGGACGGGAACGTAGAAAAACCACTGAAATGATAAATACAAAACGAAAAATCTACCAGAATTTTTGGGATGTAAAAGTTTTTGATGGTTCGCGGGATTATCGACGCAAAGATGAGTAGTGTTTTCGGGATTAAAAAGCTTGCAAGAACGTGGGGTAAAACAAAAAAAAAACAAATAAAATAATTATCTCCATCTAAGAATACGCCACCCGTTAGGGGAAGACTGATAATAATATTAATAAGAATAGCCGACGTCACCGTACAGTAACGACAACCGTAGTGGTGCAAGTAGTTCGCATAATACAATAGTATCGTATAATGTAATGCGCTGAGACTGCTACTGCTGACTTTCTCGATTTTCCCTAATGAATGCAATTGTCCCGCGTGCACTGGATTGCAGCAGGTATACGGGAGTCACTTTTATTGTTTACACACTTATGTCTGAGTGCACACGCTTAAATGCATCTGTATGTTTGTGTGTGTGTGTGTGTGTGTATAATAATAATATTATTATACATATATATTTTGCTCGCGGCGGATGTTTTTGATTGCGAAATATTCAAATGCCTTGTGCGCGACGCAAAACCGTCTTAATAATAATAACCATACGACGTATTTGATTCGCTTTCGAGTTTAATTTTGTACCCACGTAAAAGCGTTTCCACGCGAGACACACGAGCCCATTCACGTATCATCCCTAATCGTGTTAACATGAAGCCCATGAGTGTTATTACTTTTTTCATAAATATTACGGATTTAGTACTTCACTCTCAGTGTTTCCTGAAAATCCACACCTTGACGTGTACGGACTATATGCCATTCTTGATAAACTGCAAATTAATTTAAATTGTCCCTAAATGTAGGACTAAAATTTTGTACAATATATAGTACATTTTTGCTGTTGTATTGTTTCGATTTCAGATTAAAATGTTCACGATTTGTGTCGATTTGTGTGTGTATCTGTGTGTGGGTGTAAGTGGTTGCAGACAATACGATACGAATAGATCAAATACAAATATGACATTACTTTTCAGTTAAAAAAAAAATAATAATGAAACGGTTTATAAGGACAAAATAGTAAGATATTCTAGGTGACTTCACTCTTATGAATATTAAATATTCATATTTAGTTCAAATGTGGATTTCGAAAATAGTAGGTGGAATAAAGAGTGTATATAAATTTATATTGCTTTCCCAAGTTCTATATGTACAATGTGATAATTCTTGACAATATTTCAGCCTTTATTTTTATAAATATACCTAATACGACGATAATATGAATAAATGTTTTGAAGACTCTTAAATTAATTTGATTGATAAAAAAATATATATATTTATTTATATATAATAAAATATAAAAATAAAAAATATGATGTTATAATATTGTTGCTCAAGTATACTCTAAAGTATTATTCGAATTGATGATTAAATATAATGTTCGAATTTGTTAAAAATAAATGTGATATTATAGAAAAATGCAACCTAATAAAAAAAAAAATGTTCTAAAATATTTTTTATAAATTAAAAATGTAAAAATAAATGCAAAATAATTAATTAAACTGGATGATAATAAAAAAACAAATTACCTCGTATCAGTGAAGTTAATTTTTTTTGTAATAAACATAATTTCGAATAAATAATGTAGATCACTTCCTATTTTTTTTTTTTTTTTTTATTAGTATTTCACGAATAACCTTATGAATTTATAGACGTGCGAGATGAATTAAAATTAAAACCATTCCAGTAATTCATTTTTTCATTTTTCTGATTAACTAGTTAAAATGATAATTTTGTCATTGTTTTCGTTGCTTCCGATACACACAAAATAATATTATGGATATTTAAAATAAATATATAAATGCCAAAAATAACATTGGCTTACTTTGTGTTCACGTTTAAGATTAAAACCCTAAAAACGATTAACTTCCGATAATAATTATCGTACCGATTTTCGTGTAATAAAAATTCGCTTAAAAATGGTTTATTGTGCTTCCGCACCATCATTGACGATTATTCAACGTCACGACATCCGTACAAAAAGGAACATGTAAGTGTATAATGTATTGTATAAAATTTAAAAAATAGTATTGCGAGTGATTAAAAAACTCCAAGAAACAAACAAATCTATTTGTGTATATTTTGTATGCGTTAAAAAATTCGGCTGTACATTGTTTCAATTAGTTCAACGCGAATCGACGAAATAACAAAAACTGATAAAATTGTATTTAAGTATATACAGAAAACCCTTTGGTCCGTGTCTGTTATGTCGGACTTTCGTTTTGTTTAGACAATTGATTGAATAACGGTTTAAATTAAAAACAATTTAACTTAAGTCCTAATATTGCAAACTTTAACTGTTTAAAACAAACATAATCTATTTCACGTATACTCCAGTATTATTATTTACTTTAACTTTTAAATTACTTTAATATACTTTTAAAATATTTTTCTAAATCCAAAGTTGCACGGAAACACACAAATTATTATGGTAAGTCGAGATACTGAAAAAATCTATGATTTTTCGGATCTACGACAAACACAAGCATTAGTGTATAAGTTCTAATTAATTAAAGAAGTTTTAAAATTAAAATGTTGAACGATAAAAATTATTGAGATGCGATAAACAGTGTATAGCACGGAACATTACAATAAGTACAGAAATGTAAATTTTACTACCGAATGGGTTTCTGTAAGTACATTATATATAAATATATTGTATTTCCGGTTTATTACAAACTATCGGAATGTTATTGGTAGCAGTCGGCGCTCGAACGCGCACAATTTGTGCGTAATACAGGGACGGCGAATAGGGAAGATAACATCATCGACCCATGGAGTTCTAGGACCCTTGACAGTTCAAAACGAGGATCTTGAAGATATTTTGATGATAACAACATTCAATCAAGTAGTTATGATAACAAACTTTGCGAGCTTATCGTGTACGTATTCCATTAACGCGGGTGTTTCATATGACACCTAGCACACAACGCGATAACGGTTCGACCGGAGGGGAGAGAGATAAGACGAAAAATAATAACGAACGGAAATACGCGGGTGATTAGTTTTTGCACAGCGTTCAGCGCCAGTCATCACGAACCGTTTATTAATTTAATACTATTACGTTACTATTACGTTAGTAACGTTGTTACTATTACGTTATGGTAACGTAATGTGTATTCTTGCACACGTTTGGGTCGTATGGACGGCATTCGTAGGCGTGTGCAGAATTTTATTTCAGTGGTGTCTACCAGTGGCGGCGCGAACTTTTTTAATCTTTGAAGCATATTGTATATTTTAATATTTTGACCACCTTAGTTCTTATTATAATTATTATTGTTCGATTACATAAAATAGAACTAAAATAACTACGAAAACGTCGAGAACACACGCTGGTCGGCACAGTGACTTGGTAGCATACTAGCATCTTATATTTTATAATATCGATTATAATATTTGTCTTAATATTTATAATGCGATCATACAATTTTACACCCAGCAATTGCTTCAAATAATTCTACATCCCGCCGCCACTCGTGTCTACAATAATGATGAACCTTATCTTGACAAAGCGATTAGGTATATTAATAAATCATAATGTATTGATAATCATACAAACATAACTTTAATTTTTTGTTTAACATCGTGGTATATTCGTCCCAATAAACATGCTATTCTTGAATATTGTATATTTTTCTCAGACAGTTTCGATTATGTATGGTTTATGTTTTCACAGTCGATTGTTGTCGTTATAATATCATCAGTAGTTTTTACACGAATATGTAGAACGTTTTGATTTACTTTATTATATGTATTATGAAACATTTATTTTTTACCAAATGTTTTAGAATACATTTCGTTTGTGTAACATCAGTTAGAATACGAGTTCCTTACTTTTAGACTTAAATTGTAAGGCCCCATTAACAATAAGTCGGGGGGGGGGGGGGGTGCCAAAGCACACCCGATACTCCTCGTATGCACGACAATGACCGTAATTAGACGGTGTACGGTCCCAGAACGTGAAATTAAATAAAATACGTAATAAAATCGCGTCGGGTTAATGAAAAGGTGCGTATAATTTAATGAATTACGACTGCAATGACGGTAATGGTCGTTTCAAAACGACGATGAATATTTTAATAATAATAATCAACCGGATGCCGAAAATCGTTGTGGTACTACACTTCATGATTCACGGTTATTATTTTAGATCGTCCGATCGAAAGTTTCCGAATTCTTTTTCCGGATTCGCATGTAAATGTCGCAAAATGTTCGAACAAAAAGTTTGCCCCGGGTGTAGATTTTCCACGCTAAAGAAACGCTTGGCAGAGCGCGTCGGAAGAACCGAGAGATGTGCGCGCGGCGCTGTGTTAAACTTTCCGAGCGCATCGGCCGCGAAATAATATAAACAAATTGAATGCTCGCGTATTACCATCGTATTATTATTATTATAATTTTCGACGACGAAAAAACAACGCTCAGTGGTGTTCGGCGTATCCGTTTAACGCGTTTTTCTCACGTAATTCTATACGCGTTACGGCTGGATCGAGTTTAGTAATCCCCGACGAAAATGTCGATTTCGACTGACCGGATACAATTACCAGTACAGATTTTATTTTAAACGTCTGAAATCGCCGTTTGGCACTCAGACACTTATATCAGTTATACTCGACTAATAATCGATTAGAATAAACTATGAAATTGCGATTGTTTACGATGATTAGCATTTTTTTATTTCGTACAAAACCCTTTACCTATGAAAAACAAAAAACGGAAATTTTCCTTTTTTTTTTTAATATCGTTTTCTGTTAATATGATAAAAAAAAAAAAATACAATTTAACTTGCTTAAATATTGTAGAAAATTAACGTTTAATTTGAAATCGTTTAATTTTACTTAAATTATTATATTATGTATTGCGTAGCCAATCTAACTGAATGAATTATTTTATATAATTAATTAGATACTCGAAACCGTAATTCTGTATGTGTATCGACTATTCTAATAATATACTGTAATCTTTGCAGTTGACAATTTTTATTAAATTTTAATCTGGTTGGAATAGTCTTTAGAAATGTCCATAGTCTTAGCACATTCAAATTATGAATGATTTATATAATGTATTCCAATTGATAAAATTAAAATACAATAGGTTATATTTATTTCTAAATTATTAAAAATCAATCATTTTTGTCTCTCGAATTGGTTCGGATCAAATAATAAAATTAACTCAAAAAAAATTATTTATTATTTTATATTTAAATTAAATTAACATAATTACCTATCAAAGGTACAATAATTTGATATAAAGTACGTCCTAAAACTTTGCGCCATTTACACAGTATTCTCGATCTAAATATCTTTAACAACTCTATTTATAAGAAATGTATTATAATTTGTTAAACTTTCCATGTTAAGTTACAGGAAATGGTGTCAACTTCATGGTGACATCTAAAAGTTCAAAGTTACCGGAACTGGTCTTAAATTACTATAGGACACTTGTTAAGAAGACGTAGTTAGAAAGTTGCTAGAATTTTGTCTGACTTTTCTTATCAAGTAAAAGGAAATGATTCTGACTTCATCGAGCCCCCCACCGCACACCACATAAAAGCTCAGAACTGTTGGATTCGTTCCTAAAGTATTTTATTTATATAAATTTCCACGTGATACTGTATTATAATGTTAAAAAGGTTATTTTTTTCCTTTCTTCATATTTCTTTTTGAGATTTATTCTTTTTAATGTTCACACTTATTTTAAAAGTATGTGGAGTAATACAACCGCGTTTTCGAGTAAAACTTTCTACAGAATTTGCAAAACGTCTAATGACGATTCCAAAAGTTTACCGAACAAACTACTTTTTCCGTCGCTGACGTCCGTATAAAAACCACCATGACTTTCGACAACCGCCCTTATCCAGTCGGTAAAATGTTGCTGGGGGAGATGGAGGGAAATCGACTTCCTTCACGTCTTGCAGTTACTGCTATTGCCCTCGAGACACGCGTACGTGTATATAAAACTCTTATAAACAAAATAACTTTAGATTGTTGTTTTGCTCACAACGAATATTCGAGTATCCACTGAAAGCACAATATTATTAATGTCTTTTACGACCACGGTGAGTGATAAAATATTAAAAAAAAAAAATGCAGAGTACATTTCGTACGACTGCACATATTTCAGTGTGGTGTAACTATGAACATGGACATGTTAACCGTGTAAGAACATCGGCAGAAAAAATTAACTCGGTGAATTCTGACCAAACGGTGTGCTGTTTAAATATACCCAAGAAGGGGGATCTAACTAGATTAAAATACCGGTAAATAAACGAAAAAAAACACTATAAAGATTATTGTTAATAACTATCATACGCCTACATAAGGGTTTTTGGTGGTAGAGTTTAACGTTTTGTAAATATATAACACGGGGAAGACGTGCACCACATGTTTACCTATACGGATATACAATTTAATTTAAACGAAAATAAGCGATAACCGTTGCTCGTTTTCGAGTGACGTAATAATATCCGGACACGTGAAACGTTGAAACGTTTATTTTCCAATTGCAGTAAATGTGACACGTCAACGACACGAACTATATACACACGACTGTATGCAATAAGACAGATTTAGTTATGCAGTAAGTTTGTAGTTGTTAATACGAGTATCTCCGTACAACTTATTTCACGTATATACATATGTATTTGATCGTCAGAGTTATACACTGATCAGCGTATCCTCTTTAAGTTTAAATTATTATCAGCCTTATGACCGAAGAAATGCTTGATTTTATAGGCAAAATATTAGTCAACAAATATTACAAATAATATGTAAACCATGTGTTCATCGATATTAAGATAGTAATTTTTTAATCAAAAAATTTAATAATATTTTATCACTGATACACACTTTTTTGCGTTTTAAATTCAAATAGTTAGAGGAGAGTATGTTATAGAACAATAACGAAATTTTTAGAATGAAAAAAAAACAGTAATTATACTTATTTTTTTACGGTGACAAAAAAGCAAGTATTTGTTATTATTATTATACTTTTTTAATTTAACTATAACAGATATTTGAATTTTCGTATTGATAAAATATTTGATCATTTTAAACCGATCTAAGTATAGATTTACGCACTTATATTTAAAAACAGCTTTTAATGTACGATTCGCTCTGCATGGTGAAAATGGAATTTATGAACGGTAATGAGTGTGTGTATGTGTGGATTCTATTTTTATTTGGTTGTCTATATTTTTATGCATGTATGGTAACTGTAAAATTGATTTTTCAGGTATATTTGATTTTCGTTTATTTATTTATTATTATTTTCATATTTTCGATTGCGAATTTTCCTCCCGGAGTGGAACGCCTTTGAACGGGCACCATAAAACGATCACAGAACACAAACGAGATAACCCATGGTCGCTCGTCTCAAAGATTTGAAAGTCGCGAGCGATGATATGAGTACGTTTTTTGATCGTAGAAAATTATTCTACGTAGCCTCGGATCATTCAATATTAAATAGCGTTCGGATTCGACAGCGGCTAATGAAACGTTCTGCCCTACTTCACACTGTTGTCGTGAGCGGTCCTTATTTCATGGCGACTGATTTGCGTCGATTAACACACATTTAATAAAACCTGTGTGGTCGCGCAACTAGCCGTTGTTTATCGATAGACCTGTTTACGTGTTGAAAAGTTGATTTGTCGTTATCACATACGAGATATAATATATCTATATATATAAACATATCTCGTACAGGTATTAGATCTAGAATTAATTGTAATTCGAATCAACGCAATTGTACATACTGATAAATGATTTACGTATGCTTTTTTTTTTTAAATTTTAATCGTCGACCGTGATTGAACCAGTGTTTAATTTAAAATTTGTGTACAAATAACTTTTTATAAACGTATGGAACCGTTTTTAAATGCATTAAGTATACTGCTTCAATACATTATTATTTTAATGAGTTGTTTTGAGTATTCGACAATGATTTTACTACATTTTTTTGCGGTTTTAACTCTTTCGCACACATTTTTACGACAGAAAATATCAATCCTACGTTCTGGACACATCTGATGAGTTTCAAAGATGAACGGATATTATTACCGTATAATTATAATAGACAGATAAAAATCAAATAAAAATATGGCACAAAATTCAATAGCCCTAACAGTTCCAAAATGCTACTCGCAAAAAACATTTTTATAATATATTCAATTTGGGTTTTTATTGTTTGTTTTTTATTAGCATGATTAAACCACGAAAGTTCGCTGAAACTGTCTGCCTATTTTTAGTTGTTATTCTTAAGTTAATTAATTAATTTATGTTCCAAGTGAATATGTTAAAAAAAAATATATATATAAACCATAACGAGATATACGCGTGAATCTTAATATAGGAAAACAGTTTTTCTGTTCTTTGAAGGCAAATTCGTGTGTACTTAATTAAATTAAATTATCACATAACCCTGCGTATTTAAATTTTAAATTTAACTTAATTAACCGCGTAACTAATTTTTTCGATTCTTTCTAAAAGGACGAAAATGATGTAATTCAGATTAAAACTACAGAGGAATAATAAGGGTATATTTTCAGATGTTGTTGATTAAACCGTTACCATGGTTACATAGATCTTTTAACGCAGTCAACAACTTAATATTAGTAATGTATTATAATTAATAATGGTCGAGTGCCGGTCACACTATAGGGAGATAATGTTAAGAAGCACAAACAGTACGGGTGTATTAATCTTTTATAAAGCGTAATACAACGAATTATAGTATTGAGAAAACGATTCGTTCTGCTTTTCTTGTCGTAAAATAGATCTTTATTGAAATTCGAGTTAACAATCTTTGTATTCGAGGTAATTATATTGTATGAGAACTTAAAGATACTATGCTTTATTTTGGATTATTGAATATAGCGATGAGTAATTTTATATAATTGTATATTTTTATTGTTACCAGGGTAAAAAAATTACATATTATAAATATGCATGGTAAATCGATCAAATACCGTGGTCCATGTTACGGCGCATAGTTTATGAAATATTCTCATCGTATGTGGACGGGTTATATCTATATGTATTTAAATAATTCATTGTTAAAAATAAAACTAAACATATTTTCCGTTTGTTTGTGTTGTATGGATGAAAGATAATCATTATCGTGTGAAAAGTAATATCAAAATATTGAAATGTTTTTCTTTTTTAATATTTAACTGGTTAATTTCATTTTATTCGTCAATATTAATGAAATTAATTTCTCTAAAAATATAATTTATCGCTATAAATATTAGTTGTACGAAATAAACATATATTTTATCCTTCAGTAAACGGAAACTTTATCACTAAATATCACTTTTCAAATATCATGATTGTAAATCTTCGCTTTGTAACTCATACGAACTAGATAAATAAATAGTATCACATAAATAACAATGATCTACGTAAAGATATAATTATGTTATTTTCCTTATTTTCATATTTGAATTCTATAGTTATGTGACAAATTCTTGCAATTGATTACTTATTTTTGTTTGTTTTTTTCAAAGAATGATACAAGCCAAAAGATATTGAAAATTATAACTCAATAAGTGGATGAAAAACTGTTAAATTATAATAAGGGATGAAATGAAATTTTTAATTTTAAATTATATACATTAATTTTCAACTAGTTAATATTCGTAAATAACGTTCAATGGATTTAAGCGTATCTACCTAGTTTTATACAGTTGGTTCCGTTATGTTTTAAATAAAACAAAAAATACAATTTCACTGACGTCTCATCGTCAAACGAAAAATGATAAAAGGAGTATGACGTGACACAAAGTAAAGCATACATTTATTAAATTTGGCAACGGACGTATGATTGTATAGGGTTTTTTCATACTTTGTTAACACCCGTGACTTGAAGGGAAGTAGTAGTGATGCGTATAATGATTAATATCTATAATAAGAGTGACAAATAAATTTACGTCACCGTGGTCGAATTTAAATCTAATAATATTGATTATTCCTCTAACTAACCTTTTTGTTAAATAATACAATTCCGAACTTTTCGAAGGCCTGTAAAAAAAAAAAAGAAAAATCGTTATTTTTTTCTGAAAAACCGAAAACCGTGTAATTGACTGAATTCAAAGCTATTACATATAATTTTCCGTATATTAAGTATATCATCGAAAACTACAATATATTATTAAAATTAATTTGTTTCATTACAAAATCGATTCGATGTAATTTAAAATATTAAGATAATAGCTTTTTAGAAAATATTTGATAATTATATTATTCTTCATCTAATCATCTTTATTACAACTATTTTGTTGTATGACTATACGACTCTACGCGTTGATTTATTTGCAACATTTAAGTAAACTTTTCAAATTAAACGCGCATAATGGCGTCGTACGTTTATAGACAAAGTTTATTCATTCGTTTCAATTAAAAGAAAATTAATATATATGAGAAGCAATTATAATAACAATTTACAACTCGTGATATCGAATCAAAAATTGCGCCCGGACGATACTTAAACGTTATCATGATATAATACTCTTGGCAAAGAAACTTTATATTTTTAATTAAACGTTACAGTTGTGATGGTGTGTGATGATTAATTAAATTGTATTATTGAAGAGATAACAATGATGCACCAGGTACATCCTGTTTTTAGAAAACTCGGTGAAGTCCGAGCTTAAACTAGAGACATTTTTTTTTAAATATTTGTGTATTTTGAACATTCTTTACTGCCGTGAGATGACGCATCACCCGAATACATCGTAAAGGACTGAGTTGGACATTCTATATTTGTTCACCTGCGTATAGTTTAGCATCACGATATTTTGTAATAATAAATGCAGTCCTCATTCTCTCACTCTTAAACGAAATTCTCTCTCCACTCTTAATAAATTCCCATAATATCCCTTTTAACCCTCAGTCGATTTTGTTCTCACTGTTAATTCCCATAATTATATCGTAAAGTTTGAAAAAAAAAATAAAATATAAAACGGTCGACCCCGTTACGCGCATGTCCGCAGATTATAATTTACGAATCTACGTTAAGTTTCGTGATATTTCAAGCATCCTGTGAATGATACAGTGACCGTTATGAATATGACTTGCCGCCGTTATCACCGTCGTGAGTACATCGATCATGCATCCCTCGTGTGATGATACGATTCATCGTGCACCAGGTAACTGGACGGTTAATAAATAAACGTGCTGTTTTTCAAAACGTTGTCGTCGGTCTGCGTTCGCTGCGTATGAATGTAGTGTTTCCCACAGAAAAAAGCTACTTGTGAGACCAAGTATGGATTGCAGAAACGGTGTGAAGATACTGCGAGGCGTAAGCGAAAAGAAACAATGAGAAAACGAAGAAATAATAAGAAAGAGAGAGAAAGTCCGAAAAATATCATCTTGGAAATTTTTATACACATAAATTATTTCGATGACGATCGACCACGACGCATATCCGTGAAACATCCACTGCATACAATTCCGTGTCCGATCGGATACGTGTAACACGTATAGTACCACCGTTGTGGTGCGAACTGCCGCGACGAGTCCATAACGTGAATGTAATCATATATCATTTTATACGCTGCGCTGTACGCGTACCGTGTACGAATATAAACATAAACATTTATTATAAATATACGTACGCAGAAGATTCGACGACCGGATCCGACAAATAATAATAATAATAATAATATATCGTATACATGCGATTTCCGCGTGGATAATGATATCGCATCATGACATATTATTCACGATACCTTCTAGCGCACACGGCTTGGTGTTCTTCAGTTTTTCTCTCCTCCTCAACCTTTCTCTCTCACTCTTTCTCTCTCTCTCTCTCTCTCTCTGTCTCTCCTACTCTCAATCTTTCTTTTTATCTCTATATGCTGTGCAAAACGTGCAAGTGAATCAGCAGATGTGTTTCGCGTCGGACAATTTTCAAAAGAGAACCTCTACGTAAAATATATGAGCGACAAGACTTGCGTGTGCGGACAAATGACTCATGGCACGAACACTCTGTGTGCGTGTACACCGCATTTTCGATTGGTCTGAAACATGGTCGGGAAGTACGCAGAGTTATTCTCGGGACATAGTTATTCATATGGTTTTCTTGTTCGTGTTTTAAAGTTAGGAGCTACGATGAAGCGTACGGAGAGAATATCCGTTGAAAAAATCACTTTGTGCAGTGGACTAGTAAAAAATACCAGTGACAAACTACGAGGGCAATGCTACTATCATAGCATTGTTATACGTGGCCGTAACTGCGAAGTACCTGTACAATCCGAGTTTGTGGGCACGGTAAAATATCGTCGCAGGAGAAAATGCGCTGACGAAAAGTGAACACGCTTGTCCGATCGTCGCACCAATGTTAAATACAGTAGATTCTCGTTATGTCGAATCTCAAGGGGAACAGAAAAAAGTTCGAGATATCGAAAACTTCGAGATATCGAGTTTTATTAAAAAATAAAAAAAAATAATATAAATGCATGTTGTATAATGTATATGAATAATAAATAATACGAATACCTAAAATACATAATTTGAATAATAAAAAAACTAATATAAATGTATGTTGTTTAATGTATATTAATAATAAAAATAAATTAAAATACTAAAATACTAAAATTACTGGATAAATTATTTCCACAATTGAACTTCATTATTTTCTCTTTGTGTTTAATAATTGACGATAATGTATTTGGTGGAATATTGAATTCTTTGGCGATTTAACATTTTTTACGGTCACCTTTTTCAACTAACTATATTAAACGAACTTTGTCCGAAATTGAAAGAAAATTTAATTTACGCTTCTTTTCCATTTCACTACAAACGAACAAATGAACTACGAAAGACTACAAACGTGACTACCAACGCGCTATACTGCACTGCCTGCACAATGTATGCAATGTACTGCACAATTCCTTTTTTATCCGTAATAAAAATATTATTTGTGAACTCGAGATAACGAAAAACGATTAATTTTATATCGAGTTATCGAGAGCAAAACACTATTAAATGTAATAGTAGTTTCAAGGGAAATTCAAAGTAGTTCGAGATAACGAAAAATTCGAGATAGTGACGTTCGACATATTAAGAATCTACTGTATTTGAAAAACTCGTGGTCGTACTTAGCAGCGATTGCGAAAAATAATAAAATTATAATAATAATAATAATAATAATAAGAGTAATAATATTTTATAATACAAACATGCGTTTTATTACAAAACGACGATATTATCCTTGAGACGGTAGTAATAAATCCAACGAATCGCCGAAGTACGAAAATACGATCGCAATATTATTTCTAGTTATAATCTTATAAAATCATGATGGAGTATTATTAATCTTTGGGATATTGTATACACGTATGTTATCACGTACGGTATGCAATTGGCGTCGAATACAAAAGATTTACGAGCGATTCATCATATGTGGACTTGGGCATATTAGAGATTCTTATCGGCACGCTAACAAATGGTTTTTCTGTTAAAAATAACTGTTTTGCGCATTTTGAAACAATTATCATACCGTATTATACCGTAAATTATTTAATTATTAAAAAAATTATAAATTCGCGTTATGGCGACATAGGTACCTACGCATAATAAGCGTGATAACACAATGATGCTGCTTTATCAGTTTTTATACTTGAAATTGTTGATAATCCGTTATGTACACAGGATTATCACAATGCATTATTTTCACGATATGTATATATGTTATGTATACAGTAGTATATATAAATCTAACGATATTTAATGTGTCTCGCGGTACATTTCAGATTTCGTGAACAGTCGACGATCAAACACGTTTTAAACATCTCTATAAACTAAATATCGCATTCATCTCTCGGTTCAATGGTAAAAATTCCATTTGGAAACAAGTATGTATAAATAAAGTACAATATCATTTTCCCGACGTTATAGTTAAACATTTATTCTGAGCTTCGTCAATGTCCAATCTACTTAAACGAAAAACGTAAGATTATATCATTATTGATTTGGATTAAATAAATGGACTCGTGTAATAATGAATAATAATAATAATGAAGAGTAAATAGTGAAAACAATTAAAACAGTAAATTAGTCCGTAGCACGGACGCCCCCAACTGAATTGCAAGTGTGCAATATTATACACTCAAAATTAATTGTCCTCCACACGATTATTCTTCTATCTCTGAACTACTTGGCCTTCCTTCCTTAGCTGAGCGTAGGCGTATTGCTGGTAATAGATTTGTGAGAAATCTATTGACTGGAAAGGTTGATTCGACAAATCTTATCTCACTTTTATGTTTTAAAGTACCTCAACGATCCACTAGAAATATTATTTATTTTTACGTCCCTCATGCCTTTACCAATTATATGAAAAATGAGCCAATCAGACGTTTAATGACAAATGCCAACTTGGACCCCACTTTCAGTTATTAATTATATGTATAATATAATACTTTCTTATCTTATTATTATATTCTTGTATTTTATAATATAATTAAAAATATTAAATGATGTACGAATGCATACTTTAAAAAAAGGGCTTAACCTGTTAACATTAAATAAATAAATAAATTAACTAATTAATCAATTAATTAATTAATTATCTCGTACATTCGGTTATAGCGCATCACAAGTTATACATGTATCGTGGTTATTATTCTGTCGCAAGACGTACTGGTTGTATAAGTTATCACTAAAAATCGCCCTACATATTAACTCTACACACGTCGAACTATCGTTCGTACATTTTTCTTCGTCGTTCTCCGCCGCCGAATAGAAGTTTCTAGAATTCTCGTCAATAGAATATTGAAAATACTCAAACCACTGGATTTCGTCAGGTGGCAAATCAAAATACACCTCCGTGAATCGAGAAAACTAAAAGCGTATAACACCTAAGTTTAATCGTGGTGGCGGCTTTTTCGCTCCAACCTTTCGCAGCTTCATCGCCAACCAAACAAAACGTCGTTCGTCGTGCCGGCTAAAAGAAAATTTCGTGAAAATATTTCCAATCGTTCAATGTGCTTACACACATAGAATGTATACACGCCTATATAGCTGTTGGTCTCTTTCTGGGTCCGGAAACGTGCAGGTCTGCTATAAAGCCAATGACGGAGGAAACTTCTCGGGGACGGTCGCTAATTATGACGGTTTACCGCCGCCCACCTCCGCACCACTCAGCTTCAGCGCACATTTATCGCCATCGTCATTACCAATTTACAACTTTTAGACGATTCAGAACTGAACATACTATATATATTATTAGAACGACGTTACGGCGATAGAGGTCTGCCAACACGTTTTGTACATTTTGAATATTCGAATAAATCGATAGCGTTGACCACGAGAAACTTAAACGGACATTGTAATTACCTTTTGAGCAAGGGAAATCGAGTTTTTGCAATCGCCCTCTATGTATTAAAGTGCAAATATGTAGTACAGCTCGTAAACACGGTTCGTTAGGCTGAAGACATTTAGCTTTACGTACTGTCGATCGTTTGGTTTTGACTACGTCGATTCTGGTACGTTTTAACGTCTCGGTAATACGAAAACAATATTAATTACGTTACGTATTATTTTACGTCGATTCATTCTATTTTCGCGTCCGAATTCGACGGTTTATCGATGACGTATTTAACCGTCAAAAATCTGTACTTCATATGGATTCCGACTCGTCCGTCTCATCGTTTAACTGGAAACATTTTTGTACACAAATAAATCCTCACGCTACGCTTATAATACAACGTTTATTTGAAAGTCAAATTATTTGGCTAATCCTGTTTGACGTATCGTTTGATATCGTACGTCATAGGATCGTTTAATTCCCGTAGCTCATTAAGTTTTACGGAAAGTTTTCGAAGAGATGGAGAGTAGGTATTATGTAGTAAAGTAGAAATAAATGACAAGATAAAATAACGATACCGCTATAACCATCATTATAAACTTTAAACGGTGGTACTTGGTACTATCTCGTTTAAAATATGATAATGGCACGCCAATAAGTTCAAAAAAACAACTTAAACCCCAGTATACTAAGGTAGTCTATTGAACGTATTAAAAGTTTACACACCACCGTAATAATGAACGTTCGTTATGAAGAGATAAAAAAGTTTCCCGGGTAGAAACGTTCATATCATGTTCTTACAACGAATGTGTTGCAACGCGTATACATGAACATGAAAAGACGTAGTCTGAAAGGTTTCATCTCAAATTAAATGTAATTCCAGTATACCTATATCATTATGACCTAAAAGTTAACTCATTTAACGAAAAGAAAAAGTATTTTTTATATTTATTTGGATATTATCCTAGCTTAAGTATATTTAATTTCAATTAGACCTTCGCATATATTATCAGATGCACGTTCTAGGACAGAATGACACATACGATTGATGAATTAGCATAGTAATCTTAAATGATAATTGCTACGATATAAGTATATGTATACTTAGGGATCAATGCTGTGAGGTTCTTTTGAAGGTTGCCGGTTAGTTTATCTTTAATCGTTATAAAAAACTGCTTAGTACTGAGAAAAGCGTGATGTTAATTATTATCAAATTTACCTTAGAATGCTAACCGAGAGCACTTTTAAATGGAGATACGTGTATTATGCAATATATGTCATATATTTTTGCTGTGATTATTAATGCTTCTAAACGTGTGAGGTATATTACACTCGAATAACATGATAAATCGTTTTTGAGATCATATTTTATACAATATAAAAATTCTGAAATGTGCATTTTACTGCATTTGTGAATATTTTGTTTTAATACTTTTTTTTTTTTTTTGGTAAGAACTATATGTTGTGTATTACAGTGCACGTTGTGTACAGTTCCTTATATTGTTCGGTTATGGTTGATAAACAATATTTCGGAGGCGTTTTGCAATAGACCAGCGACATGATTACATAAATACACGATTCAACAATACAAGATGGTAGTTTTCGAAAAAAAAATGTTCGGAGAACCGCACAATGAATTTATGCGTTACAATTTCGACGTCAGCTTATAAAGTAATAAAGCATACAGCACGTTAATTTCGAGGAATTCACCGAATTCGTACCTGTAGCAGAGGAAGCCGACGAGAAGAGCTTAGCGAGCCGCACCGGTTAATCAGAAACGTGATTAATAAGTAAAAATAGTTAAGAGGGTGAGGAATAAACTTATTCAAAGACTTGTTATAAGTACGTCGCATTAATTCTTATAATTTGATAAAGCGCGGGATTTCGTCGTGATGTTCATTAGTACGACCTTTCGTCCAGTACGCGAAATGCGGTAAAATCAGAAAAGAAACACTCGTATCGCACGTTAATCCCGATATCGATTCCGTTGATTACCA
>JASXSY010002179.1:0-78612 GCA_034509805.1 Sipha maydis
GGAACTTCATGTTCATATTAACTTCTTTTAAAGTGAACACGTTCACGTTCATGTTCTATGAAAAAATGAACGTGTTCATTTGACCGTTTATTTAAATTTTTTTATTTTATATTTATAAATTACTAATCTATATTCTGTAAAAATGGGACTGTTGAAAATATATATTAAAAATGATATATTTTAATTTATATTTTAAACGTGTATTTAAACATATTATAATTAATGCTTATTATTCATCCTACTACTCTACTCGTAAGCGCTACAGGCCATAGTGACTCTTGGCTTCCAAAACAATTCTTCTCCGCTCGTCTCAATCTTTAACAATATTTCTCCAGTTCCGTATACCCATCTGTTATAAGTCCTTCTTTATTTCATCTATCCATCTGTTCCTTGGTCGTCTTCTTCTTCTGGTTCCTTCTATACTTGCTAACATTGTGCTTTTTGGCATTATTTCCTCGTTCATTCTTACCACATGTCCCAACCATCTGATCCCGCCTGACTATAAATTTTACTATTTTTTCGTTTTCTAAAATTTGCTCTGTTTCAATGTTATTCTCTATCTTCCATCTTCCCTCCTCATTCACTGTTCTATGTATTTTTCTTATTATTTTCCCTTCAAATATCATAAGCCTGTAGGAGTCTGCTTTTGACAATGTCAAAGTTTCAGCTGCATAACAGACTACAGGTCGGATAAGTGTTTTATATAGCTTCATCTTAGTTGTTTTCGATAGCAATTTTAATTTGAGGATTGTTGTATTCTATTATTTCATAATTATTCTTTTAATCTCCTCCGACATGTTGTTACTGTTATTAAGAGATGATCTGAGATACACAAAATCTTTTACGCCTTTGAAACTCTATTGACCAATTGTAATGTTCCGCACACTACAGTGTGCTTCTACCGCAGATAATCTCACGTACTTGGTTTTTTCTTCGTTAATTTTTAGACCCATCATCTTATTATTTATACGTATATTTTTAAAATAGTAAATAAATTTAAACGTCCCAAAAACCATTAAAATTCATTAAAAATATAAATGTTGTTCACGTTCATGAACTATTTCAAGAAAGTGAATGACTTTCCCGTGTCGTTCACAAAATATAAATGTGAACGCGTAAACGTGCGTTAACGAGTGACGTTCTCTCCAGATACTGGTGTAATGTTTGGAGAATTAACACTACGTACGTACGCAATATTACATGGTCGATGGTTGTCTTTTGTAAATAGATCGTATTATGTGCACTCAAAAGCGTTGAAAACACCATACTTGGATATTAGATACCTACCACCGTGTTGTTCTTTAATTTTGGTATACCATTGTATTTGGTGACCCTTCGGCCGAAGGAGGTACTCGGGTATACACAAAAGGTCGTCAGTGACGTGCAAGGTGGTTGTATCAATCACACACGTTGGTTGACGAGAACCAGGAAACGGAATAAGGAACACGTTGTATTACTTATTATTATTATTATTAGTGTTAATACGTAGTCTGATTTTTCGTCAGGACTGATAAAGGGGACTCGAGACAAAAGCGACGACCCTTTCAAAGGTCGAGGCGTGAGGTGATGGAGTGATATACATGTCTGTATTATGCATGTGTGTTGTAGTGCACTGTAGTCTTCGTTCCCGTTGGCGTATACATGTTTCGCGCACACTTTTTTATGATTTTAGATGTAGCGCGTCTATGACCATGCGCCACAGGTATAACTCGAAATCCCAATTGGAAGGTGTATCCCGTTGTTTTTTTTATGGTCAACGGGGTCCCCGCGAGTATGATGTGGAATTACTTTTGTTTGTTTTGATTCATTATTTTTGCTCGCTACTATGTCAATCAGTTACGGAGTTTTCATTCAATGTTAAGATGATCGTCAATAGAAACTTCCAATAACTATTCTCATTGTCATACCCCAAAACGAATGATGGACATGATGACCCTCAAATATTTTTCCGAAAAACTAAAATCATTAAAAAAATAACAATAATAATACACACGCTGTTATTTCAATAACTTACATTATTCCAAAATAATTTAAATTAACTGTATTCAGCCCCAGAATTCTTCATTCTATAAGTCATTACAAAAAAAAGGCTAGCAATATAATTGCATGTTTGCTAGAAAAAAAATAATACTACATGAGCAAACTTTTTTAATTTCTCTTAGGTTTATTATGTGGCCAACGTCTTCTTTAAAAATTATAATAATTTTTTTAATAAAACTTAAATCTAATCTTACTAAATTTTCAAATACAGTAGTAGTAGTAGAATATGCCTGACGACTAAGTACACAACCCACGAAGACCTATCGCTATCCTCCAGTTATCTTCGATCTCATTTCGATCAGTTAGATTATTAGATACAAAAACCCTCTTCTCAGAATAAAAAGTATCTCTGCATTAACATTGATAAACGTTTCACGTGATACATTATAGAATATTAAAAATATTTTTGGTAAGTCTTTTTTTACCATATTACTGTATTTTTGTTATTTTTCTTTAATGTGTTAATTATCTTCTTGAAACTTAATTCGATTCGGGAGAAATGATTTATGACGTGATCGGGTGTATATTTAATGCTTGACTTATATTTTAAGCTTCATCGGGACGAGAACGGTCTACCCTGAAATGTTTATAGAATATACCCCAGCCATACACGATACGTGAACGTGACTGCTAGACGATGACCGGTTCACTGCTGAAGCCGTCTGAGAGTCCGGCCTCGGCAATTAGCAATGACACTCAGGGGATGTCCGCGTACTTACATAACGTTATCGCATTGAACAAATTGACATTATACACGTATATCCATTGCTCGTTGTTTGTTTGAATTTTACCTTGTCGGTACGTGTTATTTTATTCTCTCACTGTACATAATATACACGCATGTATACCATATAATTAAATATTCAATGACCTTTATGCCCTCTGCAGTTTCTTATCTTTTCGGAAACGACACGACGATCGTTTATATTTATTGCAGTTGTTCTCCGAAACAGTTGGGTAAAGAGAAAGAAGAAAAAAAAATATATAAATAAAGCAAGAGAAAACATAACTTGACTCGCCCTTCGATCGATACCAATTGAACGATAAATTTCCAAGCGATATATGTGATGACGTTCCGCCTTCCCCTCCTGTAGCCTTGATACGGAGCCTCAATGCGCGTGACGTGTACCCAAATAGTCTTTAGGGATTATTCGAATCTCACTTTTTTTTTATTATTTTTCGGTCGAGTAAACAAAATAATATCAATTTTAATCGATCAAAAGGAAAAGAAAATCTCATTTGAATCGTACAATATACGCGTAAAAGAATCGTCCATATATGACTTTCTTATTTGCTCTATAATATCACATTATTATTTCTCCTATGTACTGGCCTATTTTTCGTTATTATGTATAATTTATAATATAATATACTTTGTTTAGAGGGAAAAAGTACAAAAAATACCTACACATATTAAACGATAAGAAAAAACAATTTATTTAAAAAAAGGCTCTTCAAAAGTTATTATTTAGAACTACGTTTATACTAAGGTTATCGTGAAAAGTTGTGAATTTCTTCGGGTTAATTAAACACCATTGTGGTTTTTATTCAATAAAAGTTTGCGCTGATTTAAAAGATTTATTTTATTTTGATATATATTCATCGATGAAAAATCATTAATAATAAAAAGTTTAATTATAATTAAAAATTAGTAATAAATTACTCATAAATTAACATATAAATAAATAATAAATGCTTAATCTAGAGTATTATTATATTTAAATTAACCCTCAGCATCGTTGTATTTATATTAAATGATTTTTACTTATAGTATCTAATTAGTTATGGTATAAGCTATTAATATCTTTGAGTTGTAATAAAAACAAGATTGGTATGTTTTTTATTGTTTTATTGACAAGATTGGTCAATTTCACTCAATAATAACAAACATTTTTTAGTTATATAAGTTTTTCTACACATAAATTAATGACATTATATTACTGTACAGCTGTATATTATATAAAATAATTTTATTTTGCGTTTTTTTTTTATGTGCATAAAAAAGTTTTATTTATGCAGGCTATTAAACTTCAATAATTATTTTTATTAAAACTAAAATACACGTCGATGGTGGTTTCGTTATTGAAAAACGGTCATTTTGTCGAGGATCAGATTAAAATCACAGTGGCAAGAATGACGTTTTTCAAACCAAATGCAAACTATACAAGTTTTTAACAATTTAAGTTCATGCACACCTAATACTAACTGACAAATAAAACGATCAAACTATATACGGTTGTGGTTGCTGTTTGGAAAAGTTAAACTTTAGTCGAATAAACAATAGCACATACCTAACATTTAACAATGTGTGTAATCATCAATTATGTCGATAGTAATAATATAAATTAACCGATAAACTCCATAGAATAAACAACGATATTGATTTTTGATGTATAGCATGCTAGAGAAATTCATATACTCGATTATACTTGTATTTTCATAGTTCAGTTAGGTGTTCAAAGATCACATCCTAGTCCTCGGGTCAACGAATTATTGTTGAGTTAAAATATAAGTTAGTTTTATTGTGACGATAAGACAAGAACGAATTAACCACTAATCTGAAATTAAGTGAACTAAAAACAAGTTTGGAGAGAGCCTTTGGTGGTTATAAATTTCACAAAGAACAAATTCGAAAGTCCAAGATATTCAGTTCTTTAGATCAATTCTAGAGTCATTAAGTACCACTAATGCTATAAATCCACTCTTAATAATCTGCGTTCATTGTGTGAAGGGTGATTCTTTTCTGATTTTATTTTTTTAAATACACTTTTAAATCGATAAATAAATGCCCCCCCCCCCTACCACTCAAATGCTATGTATGCAATAGAACATTTTCCTCTGTTCAGTAGAAAAAAAAAATTATATTACCGTAGAGCATACTCGCTTAAGAACATATATATTTTTTGTTCCTCACTTCGTTCCAAATAATACAATGACAGTAATAATATACTTTTTTAAAATCGTAGTTAGGCTACCAACTAATGGATCGTATTATTGTGTTTTGTATTGTATAAAATGCGAGAGTGTGCACGGCGCACGCCCACACCTATGAACCGAGTAATAATACATAATAATATGTGCTCGAAACTTTTTTCTCTTTTTCTCTTTCTATCCTTCCGAGAGGTACCTTGTGGCAAAAACACGTATAAACAACGACAAGGTGTTCATTATCGTTTGTGCAATTGGGAATAAAAAAAATGTCTTTGCTGTTTGTGAATGTGTGCGTATTACGAACGAATGTAAACGAAACCGATAAGAAACAGGAATATTAGTACTACAAATACAAAAGACTTTGAACCGAGAGTTCATGGAGTTTTTTATTTTCAGTATTTTTTAATGGATGTTGAAAAATAAAATTTGTTAATAATTGTTAGAGTTTCAAAAATACTATTTATTTAAGTTAAAAACTAATATTTTTATTTAAACGAATAATGTTATGATATAAATTTAAACATTTTTGAAAAAATTATACCTATCATTTTATATAAACTTTTATATTGACAAGTTTTAGTTTTACCATTTTTGAATTAAAGTTTAATTTAAACAAAAGAAAGTAGCAAGTATTCATTAGAGTAGATATTACACTGGGTTAAAATTTCACTTGTAAAAATTTCAATAGACCGCAATTTAGAATTAAAGCATATTGAATTATGGGAATGAATCTCATTAATTGAACAGTTAATTTTATATTGCTGATATATTTTGTACTATTTACATTTATTTAAAGGAATTTATAAGGTAAATTTTCGAAGTGCAGATTTATTTCATTTATATAAGAATATATGTGTTTACAAATGCATTATGTTAGAATCAATCGACTTCTCCGTCGAAAAATTCCCATATATTAATATTTCAATTTTCCATGGCGATCAAATTTAAGATTTATATACTATTTTTCGATTTTTTAATGCTCATTTTCGAAAACCGTAATGATAATAATGTTTAATAAATTATAAGTATTTTGCAATTTTTTAAATTGTATGTATTTATTTTAACAAAATATTATTTCATATGAGATTACATTATTGTAGCTAAATTATCGAATAAATGAGAGTTATTAGAATAGTAGCAAACTTGTTTATGGATATAGCGTTTTATGTTACGATTAACGTACGTTTACAAGAAAACGTTTGTATTAAGATTATATCTTTTCATCGTATGGTACGTGATAAAAATCACGAAGCCTCGCCGTGCTAGTTATATGTGATCGGTGCTGCTAAGACGGGTCGCATAAATTAGTTAAGAGGGCCGCCGCACGCACTGTGAACTATTGAAGCAGCAGCGCAGGAACCACTCACTCGGGTTTTATGGATTTTTGCCGTTTTTAAAATAGTCTTGCCTGTGATACAATACTTCGCTATACGATGTGTGACGTTCTTTTTTTGCTGTCTCAGCTTAAAAAACTCGATATATTTTTTTTATTTCTGTCTTAGCAATCGGAGAATGTCTCATCGTCCGATATTATGAATAATTTTGTAATTTATGCATTTATACTCATGCAGGCTACACTGAGTAATCTTTGTTGTTTTCTTCGTTGATAAGACGTTTGTGTAAATACACACACCATCCGTCGATGTGATTCAATTAAATTTACTATGTTATATTATTATTATTATTATTGTTATTATAATTACGTGTTTGCGCAGTATACAACATAATATTATATACATATAGAAACAACAACATCCGAGAACCGGGGTCAGGTTGGTCGTTGTTTCGTTACGATTGCTATCAACTCGATGGCGGCAGTAGCGACACCGTCACGGAATAAAAAGTTTTCCTTTGCGCAACTGCTAAATGGATTGAAGTATATTTTTTAAATCTCAATTAAAATTCGCCAAAAGCGTTTTAAACTTTTTGCTATTGTCACCGAGTCGTGCGCGGATTACCGGGTACGAAAATGTCCGTGAACGCACGCTTATTCTTAAATCGCCTTATTTAAAATAATAAATAAAATAATAATAACAATAACTATAATAATAATAATAATATAAAATGTATTTATTTCCAACTAAGATATGACAAATTAAATTCATATAACGTGTGTCGATTGTTTTTCATGGCGTGATAAATGATGAAATGTACATGCTATGGGTTCAATCCGATAAATTATGTAGGTATGTGTTATGACGCGCGTGAACAACGTTTCGAATTAGCGATTTTATTTTGATTTTCTTCTATTTGAATTTTAAGAGCATATCTAATCGTATTAGTATTCTAGATACATGCAGAAAACAATATACTTGTACTATTACATAATACTCATTTTTATTATTATTTTTCTTTTTAATGAGTCTCGAACGTAACTGTACTTGTATATACTTGTATACCATGTTCGTCGAGTAACGGAGTATTTTAAGTGTTCTTCTAACACGGCAACGCGAAATATTTAATTTTCCGTGCGTGTGTCACAAATAATTTAATTCATTGGTTTCTTAGAAGTTTTAATACACTGAAAACAATAGGTTTTTTTAAGGGTAAAACAAACATCATTGCAACAATTTTTATCGTAAAGAATTATTAAACTATCCGCGAACTCGAAAATGAAAAATATAGGTACGTTAAGTTATAAATACGTTTTCCTTAAACAATGATCGTTACATTGAATTATTTGAGTCATTAATAAAAGTAACAGGATACTCGACGATTATAAACAAGGTATACAATTACAGTAACTAATTTACATATACTACTGTGCATTAAAATGATTTATATGAATAATATATAACTAACATTTCTTTGTAACTTTGAATTATCGTGTTTTGCGTGAAACAATTAAGTAGTACAGTATATATATATTATCTTACACATCTATAAATGTAGTTCATAATTTATCCCTAAAATGCGAGAACATATATATTATATTGAATAACATGGTATAAACGGATGACCAATTCAGTGCAAACAATACGATTGGATTGTATATAAATTAAAATAATTATACGCGTGTAATAGTTTAATCATTTTAAGCATTCGGGGGTGGTTGGTTATTTTTAAAGAAAACTTTTCACCGCAACATGTCTGTAAAGATTTTTCAAGATTTTTTTTCTTAGATTAGGTTTAATGTTATTCCTCTTCAAAATGATTGAAGTAGACAGTTGTAGTTTCCACTTTTTATATATGCAATTGTTGAACATAAAAATCACCATGATGTTGCGGTATGTAAAAATTTGTTGTTGCTCGGTAGTAGAATTATTCGAGTTATTCAAACGATAATAATTTGTTATAAGTTTTCCAATTGAACACAGAATGTTTCATGTAAGTATATATAACTACGTTGTGCCCAATGTACCTTCGTATATAGATAGAAGATGCAAATTGTAACATAATTATTATTCCGGTCCAATCAAACTCTCACGGAATAACCTGTACAAGTTAGTGGAGTTGCTAGAATAGCAGTGTTATAATTATGAAAGTATATTAACCTTATGGATAAAATAAACTTCAGAAGACAGAGTAAAAACGAAAGACGATTTGTGCGATACATAAATATGTTAAAAAAAAAATGTATTGGTTCATCGAACGAATTTGTAATTACATAAGTACATGTTGAATATAAATCAGTGTTTCTGAACGTTTTTTTTACTCAACGTACCTTTTAGATTTTCAAATGTCTCACGTCTCCCATCCAATCAATTAATTTTAGAAAAATATAACAATTTAATTTTTCAAATTAACCATTTAATTAAAATAAAAAATTAACACGTTTGTCGATCAAGAAAAATTTCGTTAAATATGAAACGAAAAGTATTTGTCGAACGATCATTGACCAACTTATAGTATACATACCGGCTTAAAATAAGAGCTATTATTATAATTTTATTATTATTTTTTTTTTCGTTGTGCGTGTGTAAATATATTAAATATGAAATTATTATTTTATGTACATAGTTATTTACAATTAGCATAACAAACAATATAAAGGTAAATGGCAGAGGAGTACCTATACACCCAGTTAAGTTAAACGATCCTTCTAAAAATAAAAATGTCCACCGTGGTAAGAGGGTTTGTTTGGAGTGGCCCGTTGGGAATCACTGAAATCATCATCAATACACGTTATTTGTATATATGTAACCCATAGATATAGTTAACCATGTATTTGTTGTTATGGGATTTAAGGTCCGTTAGAAAAAGTATAATCGAAGTTTTAAAACACAAAAAATCATTAACCAAACCTACAAAATTGCTCATCTGTTGTTTTTACTTTAATCATAAATTTTTTAACGGCTAAATATTGTGGGAAGTGAACCCAAGCAAATTCATTAGACACCAGAGATATATAACAGATTTCTGGACTTGTGACACACCCGGTGTGAAACGCACGTGTCGGAGAAATGGACGACGATGAGCGCAACAAATGTTTCGACGAGATAACCGATTTGCTGCACAAGATCAAGGATCCAGTGCATCTGTCGAATGTGCACGATTGGATGATCGCGCTGACGACGGGTCAGCCGAGCAGCTGTAAAGAGGAGTATCTGCGGTTACTGGAGCAAACGCTGAAAAGCGACGGGGGGCTTTGCGAGCCGTTCGCGCTCGCGCCACCGCCGAACGGTCCGGTGACCGATCTGAAAAGGCCGGGCGATAGGTCACCACTCCTGTTGGCCGAGGGTAGAACAAACGGCTGGTTGGCGGCCGGCGGTGGCGGCAACGGGTACGATTGCGACGGCGACGGCGACGACGACGACGACGACGACCCGTTGAACTCGGACAGCGGCAGCGAGTGCGCGAGCGATGCGACGCGCCGTAGTGGTTGTTCGTCGGAAGTTCGCGAACCGATGGTGACCGCGACGCCGGCAGCGACCGCGCGTCCCGACCTGATCGCACTGATGGCGCGCACGGACGTGCAGACGGCCACGGTGCAGCAGCTCATGGCGGACGCGCGAGCGTACACGTGCGACGACGGTCAGCTGATGGCCGAGACGGTGCACGAGGAGCTGGGCGAGTTCGGCGCGACCGCCGAGGCCGTGTTCGAGGAACGGACGCAGAGGCTGAGCGACGCGCTGGCCAAGGAACAAGCGGCGCTACTGCTCCGGTACCGGGGCAACCGGCAGCGGATGCTCAGCCGCGCGCAGATACTGCTGGACCACGTGCGCGAACTGATGCCCACGTTCCAGTACGACGATTACATGGCCGAGCCGGACGCGTACCTGCGGCACGCGGTGGCGAACAGGATGAACAGTAACAAGGACGTCGTCGGCGGCGGCGGCGGCGGCGCGGGACGTGACGAGAACGAGGACGCGGTCCGGCAGAAGAAATCGCTGTGCGCGCTCAACTGGCTCCGGTCCGAGGTGGAACGGACGGATTGCGAGTACGAGGTGCTTAGCAAACGGCACGATTCTATTGTGGCCGCCATCGGAGCGGCTGACGAGAAGAGGATCGCCAACGAGTGTCGCGCCGCGAACCGAAAACGCGAAGCGAAACGCGAGCTGGTCGAGCTGCGGGGACGGTCGGCCAAGCAAATAGCGCTGATCGACAGTTACGTAGAGAAAATGAGCTTGATTTAGCGCGCGTACAATTATTGTACGAGACTTTCATTGTACGGTTTCGTCGTCCTTGGAATGATATGTGCGCACAAATAAATCAACAGTCGACAAACGAACCTTTTTACGAAATGAAGTAAAAAAAAAATTATCGGCTAAATCCAAATATCTCGATAATTCAGTGAAAATGTTTTAAAATTTTTCCAATAACGTTAAATTCAAACGAAACGTTTGAACCAGTTAGAGCGCATAAGAAATCATCTAAAACGTATTTATCTCATAATGTTTAATGTACATCTCATAATTTTGCCAGTTTTTTACCATACTAACTTCGTTCAATTATTTTTTCGATTCGTGTGCATCTACTTTTAAACTATTGTATCAACAACGGTCGACCTTAAATACATTTTTTTTTTAATATTAGAAAAATTTCGTTCTCCGTGAGTTTTACAGTTATTGGTATTATTGAAAGTTTAATAAACGCAATGTACATTTAGAACAATCTACAATACTTGTAGAAACTGCAATAGTTCAATAAAAGATACATCTGATTTATCCATTGTCATCAAAATTGTAATTTATCCGGCATTTTCCGTTAATGATGACGAAATCATCATACATCAACATGAGTTGTAAATCTGCATAATGCTTTTCTACAACAGCGACGTATATCAATCGATCATAGTATATCTGTAAAATTTTATCTTCCGACACTTATCATTTGATCATAGATAATAAATAAGGGATTGATCTTGCCTATATTAGCAAAATAAGAGGGTCACGTGCCGGAGTGAGGAAGAAAATAACTAATATATAATATATAATAAATAATTTTGTTTGCAGTTTTCATTTTAAAAAGGAGATTTATTTATTATTACAAAACCTTTTGTAACAGCTATGTTTTAACCTTAATTTTTTAATGATTAATATAGTGTGATAAACTCTTCACGTCCAATATCTGATTATCTACGTTTTCGATTATATTGGAATAATAATAATATCACCTAGACAAATATATTAACCATCCCCGACCGATGTTAATCATGTTTCCGAGGCAGCTTTAATACTTTATGTGTAAATATATATACTAATTGAGACTAATGTCTTTGACTAAATTAAGTCTTCAATTAAAAATATAGTTGAAGTTAGGGCGCGAGCGAAGGTTTTAATTAGAGAGTTTAATGTATATGTACGTACTGTATATAATATAGGCGCGTTCGTTGTAAACGGCGTTACGAAATTAAATCCAAGTGGATAAAAATGTAATAACTACAATTATTATACATAACAATTAACTGCAGATCATAGTACAGTTTTTTGTACTATTACACTACAAAGTAAAAAAAAAAATAAAATTAATAATAGTTGCATGTTCACCCGAAAAAATGAATTCGTCTGTTTACTATTATATTTACAACAATATAATTATACTTGTGCACAGACATTATGCGCTAAATGTAAAATGCTCCTTTTATTTTTTGTAATTACTTATTGCAGTATGTACTATACAGTACCATACAAGACTGACTGAATAAAATTAATATTCATTAATAGGCTCGAATATTTCTCACCAATGCGATAATTAATTTGAAAACTATCAAACATTTTTCATGCATCTATGTGAACAAACTTGTAGAGTATACATGGGTAACTTTTTCTTGATATTTAATTTTTTCAATAGTTATGGTTTTTTGTCGTACAAATGTTAAAAATTGAATGAACGTTATACTAATGAAAATAATGATGATTATAAGCATAACACACACATACACATACACATACGCACCCATACATATTTAAATTACTATATAAAAACCCTTATATTATGGTTATAGCACGTTTTCGTTGCACTGAATTATGACGGGACAATATTGTTTTTGTCACAAATATTTAAACGAAAATATGCGTCGAATTGTTGTAACCGTTATTTCATGTTTTAGACTAGCTGTGTTTTTCTCTATATTATTTAATCCCTGAGGGGAGATGGGACGCGTACCGACAGAAAAATGAGTATTTTTCAACCAATATAATTTCCAGAAAAATATGTTGTTAACGTGTCAGGATATTTCCCATGTCAGTCTTAATAATTCAGAAAATTCAAATATACAGCAATTCATGTATGCACTACTGAACGCCTAAACTATAAACCGCGACATATAACGATTTTTTTTTATTAGATACTTATGAAAAACGTTTATACCTTCTACCCATCAAGATAAAATATTACGATTCCGTTGTAATAATAATAATAATAATAATAAATGTATGGAATTAACTGCGTTCCGCGCGCCGTAAATATTTTCATACCATAATATGACGTATATAATGCATATCTATGTTTATTTTTAAATAATTTCCATTCATGCAACCATTCATGTCGTATTATATATGTACGATTTACAGAACAAAAATGTTTCGTCTATTGTTTGGTGGTTTTTTTTGGGAGGGAGGGAAGTTAAATACATGTGTCTTATTTTTATTATTATTATTGTTAAAAATACTACAATTTTACTGACAGAATTTTATTTTTATTATTTATTAGTAGATATATTTGTAGTAGTAGCTAGATATATATTATTATCATTGGTGTTCGCCCGCCCCAGACGTCGAAACGATAATTGTAGTCTACCGGTTAACAAACCGCATCATGTCGTAGTACTCGCGGGAGTATATTATACGTACATAAGTATAAATTATATACATATATAGTGGATTTATTACTGTACATGTGAACAAACGTATTTATAATTACGTATAGCCGTGTACGCCCCTAAATGGGAACGTGCATAAAATTATCGTATTCGTCCTATCGCGTCGTCTTTCTGAGTATGTAGGATGAAAATCATTGTGACTGCTGGACCGCAAAATACTACAATACTGGAACTGAGAGGGTGGCTTGTTGTGGACCATCAACAGTTCTAACTCAACTATGTGGTTTTAAAATCATAGGTAAACTTAGACACTGGACCTATTTAAGTATATAAGTTGAGCGACTGTGTTTATCTAAGATATTCGATTTCTTCCAAGTGCGACTTGAAACAGTAAATATCGTCACACACTTCGGGGTCTAGTGTTAAAGTCAATCTGTTTTCGTACTTGTGTTTATTTCGAAATGTCACGTTTCAAATTGTCGTTCCCTTCTGTAAACTTACTGGATCACCTGGTGATATATTATAAATAGAATATGTGCGCACTTCAAAATTAGCAAACTGTATGAAAATATGTGCAGACGGAAACATAATATGATGTGAATAAATTAATATTAATGTTATTTAATATTTCATGCGAGTATTTTTAAAATATAATTCGTACAAAAACAAATGTTATGATATTGAGGCACATAAAACGTAGCAGTTTTATGTTTTAGCACAAAAGTAATTTAAAAATAATTAGAAAAGAAAATATAGTTTAAAAAAATGTTCAGTTAAAATAGCGCGATAAAGTATTGTCAATTAAGACTACCTATATTTTTTGTTTTATTTTTATAAATGGTACATTTTTTTTTTGTATTATAGTTCTTAAAATACAAAAAATAATTTTTTTCTTGATTAATTATATTCCTCAATTTGCTGGGTAATTCTTATTTTATTACAAAATCAGAAAATATTCCAGTGCCGTCTATCCCACAGAGTAAATGAAGCAAAGTTAATAAATTATTAAATAAAAATATTTCATTGATTTTGATGTTAAAGTGTCTGCGTACACAAGGAGTGGTCTGATATAAAATATATGTGACCTATAAAAGAGGATTATTTTTAGGTGTTAAATCTTGTTGGTTACTACTAACACGTCAAATATTAGACATTCGTTTAAGCTTTTCACCGCAATATTCGCCACCACCCAACCTTAAATATTATTTCAATTTATTGACGTAGTAAATATTATGTACATACTTTGAATTTCGGGTAGTCAAAGAAGATTATGTAAGTATATAACTTTCAAGCGTTGATAACCATTTCCACGATGATCGATCGCACAACCGGTTATGATATTCCATGCGTTAAGGTTAGTTATTATTAAGTATAAATGTATATATATATATATATATAAATTCTCAGTTATTAGTGTTATTATCGTTGTCGTTATTTATATTTTTATTGTAATTCACCCTGCACACGTAGAGTTTTGATGTGATTTATAATCGACCCTTAAAAATCGACGTAAGTATACACTTGAATACATACACTTGAATCCACCCCAGTGTGGTAGATATAATATCGTGTCATGATTGATTTTATAAATGCCAAATCGTCAATCTGAAAGCATTATTAGTTCCTATGAATATATTATTTCGAATAAAAGACGTTATTTTCCATTTGTCTGCGGTAACCGCGTATATAAATGAATCATCATTTTTCCATTGGAGTATACAAAGTATCTTAAATAGAAATAATTTTTGTACGTTAATATAAAACCGTCATCTCTCTTCTTCTAGAGAACACCATTTCACACGATTTAGAACTTTTGTACCATGGGGTGCATTCAACCTTAAGAACTATTTTTATTTTTAAATGTTTTTACCAGTTGTCGTCCAAACAGTTTACAGGCGACATTATTAATCGTGCGCTATTGCAAAACCCCTTATTTAAAATTTCATTTTACACATCTGGTATGTTAAAGGTTTACGATACAACTGTACAGGACTGCGGAATAAATTGTATATTTATCGTGTTAGATAGTCTGAAAATGAAATTACGAGTTCAGTATTTGATTACGTTCGGCGGGCGTCGGATTCGAGGGGAACAGATGTCTTGGACGTACATTTCGAACGCGTGCTCCGTTTAAAATATTCATCAAAATACGAAACCAAAATAAAATGTCGTCTTTATTGGTCTACGAAATATATACATGGATTATCGAGGGACGCTGCAGTACAATATTTTACCGTATTCATGCGAGTATGCGCGTGTGTGTGCATATGTGCATTGTAGTATTGAAGCCGGTTCCCCTCTTCTGAAAATCTGTGTGTGACGCGTTGTATTTGTTGTGCGGGACCTGCTGCTGCGCCACAGGATTGACAGTGCGAACACGTTGTTCGGTGCACACGGATGCCCGCGCGCATATAGCACAGTTAATGCGTGTATCCGTCAATAATATCGTATAATGCCCGTATTATTGTCTACGATTCGGGTTCAGTATTTTTCAACGTACGTGATATTATTTTACTCCGGGAAAAATAAAATTGTGTCCGTGCAGGTATCGTGACGCATCGGCGTTTCTTTTGTGCGGGTGTTTTTTTTCTTTTTAATAAACATTGTCTTCGTGCTGTTGGAAAAATTGAATCCATGAAGTTCTCCACCGGTGGCCGTAAGGATTCGTATTCCTTGGACAGGCGCAGGTTCGTAATGATATATAGCTCTAGAACAGCGGTCGGCAAATGGTGGACCGCGGAAGGCAAATTACAATACCGTCCATGTATCCTACTTAAATGCATTAATTTTAAAATAATTTTTACAATGATCGATGAAAGAAATAAAAAAATTTGATTTGGTTTAACGTTGTTATCTGAGTTAATTTGACTCGGATTACTGTTGTCTCGTGACAAAATCATTTTTCTCTGGAACTCATTTGTTCGGACTCCATTAGAAATTATTTGCTTTAGTGGATCGTCTTTTTTGCGACATGTGATTTACTATGATATACGTGATTTAAGATGTGATATTTTAGTACTTTTATAACATTTTAATATTTAATATCACGTATTTATGAATTTATAATATACTTTAATAAAAATGACGTACATAAATAGAAACCTTAATTATTACTATATGGAATTAGAATCAATACTACTTAGAAACAATACATTTTTTTTATACATTATAGCTGCTTTATTTGTTTAAATTGGCTGAGGTTCACGTATCATTATAAGTAATTATTAAGACTCTAACTAAGCAGCATTTAAACAGATATATACTACATGTAGAATGTATTATATTATATTATTAAAATAAAAATTTTAAGTCGAAATTTACTTAAAAATGTATATAAATAATACATCAAAACATTATTATTATAATATAGATCTAATATTGTTTTTTTGTAAAAAAAAAACAATTTAATAAACATTTGATCAAATGAGATTTTTATTAAAAATAATGGGATGTGTTTAGAGTTTAAATTTATGTGTATTAAGAGTGAATATATAACATACATGATTCCCTATGATTTACATTAAAACATTTGTTACAAAAATCAATTATTTACCGAACTTATAATTAAGAGAAAACAAAAACCAAATTTTTTACATATGTATAGGTACATAAAAAGAAACTAAATTGAAATCAAAATATCAAAATGAAACGTATTATTTTTTATTTTTTGTAGATAAAAAGCTGTTTCGTATCAAACTAGTTTTTCCAGTATTTTACGATAAAATATATAAAATAATAATTTACAAATATTTGGTAATCTAAGACTTTAATAATTTTAATTCGCAAATTAAGAATCTTTTTCCTGGTTGATTAACACCATTTTTATTCGCATTAATAATTATGTGATTCTTATATTTAATAAATGTATTTTATTCCTTTTGATTTAGTTATCAGTTTAGTTACAATATAATATACTAAATAAACAAGTTTAAATATTGTAAAAAGTAATATTATATTAATTCATAATCTATTTATACAAGGTCAACATATTATATTAAACTATTGTAAACAATTATTGAGATAGAATCATTGATTTACTAAAAAGTCGTTACATTAATACATCCTAATAAATACCAAACAATGTGACAGAAAATCAAACGTTTTAAAATAATTTACATTAATTTAAGTAAATTTAAAAATGAAAATCAGTTCTTTATAATACAAAAAAAATTAAAAATTTCTGAAATGGTGATATTTCGATTCATTTTACTAAATTAATTAGTTTACAAGTGGTAAAGTTAAATTTAATTACTTACGAACAAATGTACCTACCGTAGTATTATACATTTTACCTATAACATTTTAGGAACCTACCTATTAGATTTAATTCAATTAATCTACCGAATTTGTTTTAAAGTTTTGTTTGTGGCACGTCATAATAGTGAGATAATAATAATATGTATATTCCAGTTTTGTTTTAAATTTAATTTTCCTTTGTTTTATTTTTTATTCATATTTAACTTAGTAATCATTTTTGACAAACAATGTTAGCCTTTTTAATGGTTTCCATTTATCCTAGCATTTTGGAAGTATACACTTCACAAAAATTCGGTCGAAACTTTTACAATGAACTTCGTTTGCCGTATATAAAAGTAAAAATATACGTTTATAAACGTACATATAAATCTTACGGTCGTATTCCCAATACATGACATTATTATAATTGCTATTGCAGGAAAAAATATAACACGAATGGTGTGTGAAAATTGTTGTCGACTGAGCTCTAAAACGAGTCGTTAAAAACAAAAAAATACAAAAATAAAAACAAAATTCGCCCGAATCGTTGTTGGTGCGGACCAACGATAAAAATAATTTCACGTTTTGCTCAATGTGTTTAGCATAATAAATAAAAAAAAAGTAATCCTGAATGAAATGCAAAATTGCATTTTATTATATATACTTAACAGAAGGTTTCGCCAATGTTTGAGTACCTGATCTGAGACAAAGGTAGGGATTTCATCGTATGGGATGATGTCGGTTCGATTTACCAATGAAATGTCATTTGGTAAGCAGGCTACAGTTAGGTTATCTATACAGCTGGACTTCAGGTGTTATGAATGGTGGAGATTATATATGGTGTAGTGAATGTTGCCACCGCGTTCAATTTATTTCTGCGTCAAAATAAACATTATAATAATATAGGTTTACAGAAGAGTGGTTTTATTACAAAATGCGTGGTTGGGTGGGTGTATATGGCACTGTATGTAAAAAATAAATAAAACAAGTGGTATCAGACACTACATTTAGGTGCTTGTGGTGATTGTTTCATCAGTCCTGTGGCCTCAGTATAATTGAGGTTATTATTAATTAATTTTTTTTTATTCGATAGTTATTATATTGCTGCGGAATTCAGTTTTTCTGAAAACGGTCGACATTAGGTTAAAAACAAACTCGCTTCTTTACATTTGTCCGCTGATTTTGTTTTTCTTTGTTTTTTCAATGTACTAACTGCTGAAAACTTTGAAACATTTCCATTTTAAAATAAAATCACTTTCCCAATCTATAGAAGTTCTGCCAGAAACTCAGCTTTTTACTGCCCTTAAAACGAGGCCGGAAAAAAATCTCATAATTGTAAAATCAGACGCTTCCTCACCTATACAGTTAAAATTAAAAAATAAATAAATGAAGTATTGTCTTTGCAAAGAAAAAGTCTGAACAATGGCTCTAGGATTCTTGCGATATAAATACGCTAGGTTAATTTATGGTTTTTTTTTTTTTTTTTGTTAGAAATTAAATAAATAAGGCAGATTATATACGAAAGTATTTTATATATAAATAAAAGTATATTTTATAGCTTCTACGTCAGGAAAAAATAGTCTTTAAATATATCGAAATCGTTCAATTTGATCGCTAATATCTTGTCAAAATAGCTGTTTATGACATTAGATATACATACTGCATATCCAAATGAAAAAAAATATTTAAATACTAGGTTGGTTCATAAAAATAAAATTGACCATAGTTTTATATAATTTCATATATATTTTGACTTTTTAACAGTAGAATATATCGATGTTAATAATTTATATTATATGTGATATAGTCTGATTAGCTATTTTGTTACTATAATTATTACTTAATTTCAATCACTTGATAAAATAGGAGTCTGGAGTCTTTACTGTTATGTTGTATTGTAATGATTGAAATAATAATGTTCATAACGAATTCGGTCAATAGGAAATTAGTACGAAAACCTAGAAAACTAACCGGTATGATACTTAATAATTAGGATTTCATATATTGTGTCTGTTAAATATTAAAATTTTAACCTACCAAAATTCTATAGATATACAACTTGCATGAAGATAAAGAAATGTAATTCAATAATAATGTACGACAGAATTAAAATGTATAGCAGCTTATTGTTAAATTTTTTCGTTGTTGCATTTTAGAATAATGAAATATAAAATAGATGATTCAGTTCAGTACCATAAATGATATCATTAACATTTAAATGTACGATGGAGATGATTCGGTATCAGGGCTCAACAGAATAAAAACCGTGGTCATTACCATTACACCGAATGCATCAAGAGATATAATTTATGTTTAATGTTAACAAATGCTTCAAACAATTGTTTTTGCACCAAATAACTTTTTTTCATAGGTGAATTGTGATTAAATTATTAAAAATACATGATATTTTTTTATATTCTTCATGATAAAATTTGTAGAAAGACAACGTTTAGCAACTATTAAAGGTTTTTTTTAGCTTTTACGAACCATTCAGGCCCCTTGATTCTGAAATCAATTTATTCCATATCTTTCGTGCATAAGTGTGGTCCAGTTTTCCATTGCAATTCAGCCTTAGCTTCCGATATTAAAGCTTAATTGTGTTATATTTTTATAAGATTGAATCGATTACCTATGATAGTAATTTCAAAAATTGATCCATTTTATTTTTTTAAAAATATTTTAATAATTAGTTTGTTGTATAAAATATAACACTATTTAGTTATTAATTACTTTATGAAGAATTATTTGGCTCACTATAACAGATGAATTCTGTTTAGATATTTTTGTAAGACTTTTAATGCCATCAATTGTCTTCTGGTATACATAAATGATTTATAAAGTATGAAATACACACCTGTCTACGTAGTGCATTTGTAATTCAAAATGAGTACAAGTTTTTCTTTTTAATCGACCACCTTTTTTAATGCTACTGTTGCTGCTACTACTGCTGCTGTCTGAGGTCAGGACGACTGAAACTTTTTATTATTATTTTCATCCGTTCACGTTGTGCTGATCGTTTGAAAGCTGGCTTAACTGAGGTAGTGGTGTATGATGCGCGTTATGAATGTTTTCATTACCGCGGACGGACGATAGAAAGAAAAAATAATCATCCGATGACGTTCGTTTAATAGATTTAATTTTATTATTTACAATTCCCTACGTTTTAGTTTTGTATGATAATTATCATAAGTGTTCGTTTGTTACACCTGTGACTTGTAGGTAATTTGGACATATATTCTGTATAGCACATGTAATTGGACAGAAACGATAAATTGTGTTATTCAATATTTTAGCTGTGAATTTGGAGCCTCGAAGCAGTATTATGTTTCGGATCCAAGTTGTTAAAACTATGATTTTTGAAATTGCTTTTCAATCTTTAATAAAATGCGTGGGACATATGCAATATGTGATCAAAATAAACTTCGTACTATTCGTACACAACACAAAAACTAAAAATAAATATTTTTAAAAAAGTAGTTGATATTTTAAGGGAATTTTATTGGCCTCGAAAGAAAAAGTTTTAATTATTCAAATGCTTTTATAAATGAAAATATTAATTTTAGCCTCGCTTTGCCATATCTCACTTATGCTAAGGGTTGGATTTCATAATATGTGTATAAATTATGGAATAATAGTTATTACAATATGTTACATTTCACGGTGAAATAGTTACAATGAGAAAATAACTGTTCAGAAATTTTCTCAGACTAACTTGTTCAATAACATTTGAAAACTCATAATCGGGTACACAAACGTTTTTATGCAAGTATGAATCCGAATTTTTTGTCTTATAATTGCGTTGTTACCGATGCTGCAGTGTGCGGTGGGTCAGTGAGTGCATGTTCATTTATTTATGTTTCACTCGTGCCAGAAACGCCACCATATATAACCCTTCTGATGGTATCAGCCATGAAGGGCCATGATGTTAATTTTTACGTTCCCTTATTTAAATATCACATTCGAGCGAAACACCATGCATGGAATACGCAATCAAACAGGTGTTTCCTCCGTCACCACGTACGATTATTATATTAATCACGACGCCTGCTGTGTGGGTTTTGTCGAATGTGTAATATAATAATAATATAACAATAATCCCTTTCACCTTGTCTCAGCGTTATATACAATATTTACATATCAACATATAGATATTGTAATGTGTCATATATTTATACGTGTTTTGTACGTCATAGGCACACTTAAAGTCTTAAATTTGAGAGAGCTAAAATGATTCAACTAAAGGTAACAACCCCTTAAACCTACTTAACATACAATATTTTAATACCATAATAAAATAAACATTCTTAACATTAAAGAAAATCGAGATATAATGTTATAAAAAAAGTAACATAACCAAATTTAATACTATGATATCTACAGCGTTGGCAGTGTGAAACCAATCGCTAAGTCATTGAAATCATTACTGATCTTATATTTTTTACATATACATCGAAATAATTATCAATTAGCACTACCAATATAAACTGGTATAGTAAATTAATTTTCATAGAATTAAAAAAAAATCATTTTTATACAACATTTTTTGCTAAAAATAAAGTCAGGAAGGTATTTTATGATTAGGTGTTACTTCGTGCAGTTCTAATGATTATCAATAATATAAATAATAGTTTATCTAATTATGTACTCACACATTTAGGTATAATATTCATGTATTATTATTCTGCATATTATTATCATACCTCGCTCGATTCATCCCTAAAATGTATCTGTAGCACACGATCGACGTCAATGTAATTTATCCCACGGCAGCCAAATTGAAACGTTCACTTGATCCTGCCGACGCCGACCAAACAAATGTTTTGTCACGTACACTCCCGGTATGAGTTAAAATATCATTTTCACTTTTAAAATGTACTCGTATAATACATCGTAATATAAGTATACAACATTACAGTGGTTTACTTTTAATTTTTATTTCATATACGATTTATCGAATTTCCGACGAAATCGATGAACGTTCGACTTAACTGTACGTGTAGTCGCTTTAAATCACACTACTTCACCTCGAGGAATATTTTAAATACGTACTCTTTAACCTCGGTGATATAAAATCATGTAAGATCAGGATCGTCTTAAAATATCATCTAGTGCTTCCGTCGCCATGCATGTTGGTAATTGATATACAAATTTATAACTAACCGCAACGATAATAGCCATAGACGTTCGCGTTTCATGTGACCTGCGCAACGGCGAAAACCATAGACAGCATTCGTTGTTTCCTGCAGCGATATCACTAGCGGCAGGTGTGTTAATCGTAACTATACTCGTGTATAAGTATGTAACACCATAATAATATTATATTTCCTTCACCGATTAGGTTCGTGGAAGTGCGTTATTATTCTTCCTTTTTACCGGACATTCTACCACCCCCTTTCCAACCACAACCCTGGTGCTGGTGGCAATGCCCGTCAAACTACTATTGTATATAAACATCTTATATTTTTACTCACGTGCACGAGTGATTGTGAGGAGTGCGAGGGCGGTTTGCGGCCCCTGTCATGTTCCGGTTTGAAATATCAATTTCCCGTAATTAATACGAGTATTCCATACACGTATTCCACACGCCTCCCTTTATGCACCCGCCCCGAACTCTATATTGTTGGCGTTCTTTTTCTCTGTTCGTCTTTTGCGTACGAAGAGTCGTGGGAAATATATTATGTAGACATAATAATCCCGAGTAGTGTCGCGCGGTTGCATGGGCGTCGAAGCACGTAGACAACATTTTATCTCGAAGGTGTTCTAAAAAAAATTAATTCTCCCTACCCAAAATTAGAACCTTTTATACAATAATAAATATTTTTTCAATACGATTTGCATACATTTAGGATAAAAAAAAACTTTTGATTTTAATTATATTTCTAGCTAAGAGTACTCTATTTACATTTGAATTATAAAGGATTTGAATAAAAGATATTTTATTTTATTATCATATACACGTAAAAGGAAGAATTCGCCGTCGAACAAAAATGTACCTACGACAAATATGAGACGGACGAAAAGTAAATCATTATTGAGCCTGACAGTAATTGTAGTTACTTTTTACACGATTGTAGATAATTATATAGAGTGCGATCCCGGAGAGCAGTGATGCAAGTTATAATCGTTTAGACAGAAATCAAAATCAAAACCTTAAAACGATATGCTTATAAACAGTAATTCGATTAATTAGCGTACGGTAGACGTTTTCCCGTCGCTTCGGATATGCAGGTGTATAGATAAAAGTAAACTTTATTTGCAGAGAAATATAAAATCGCTACATCATAGCGTTTCGCACAACTCTGTTTTCGTATTCCATCTGAAGTAACTGAAATAATAGGTCCGTATAGGTCGTCACCCTCCTCCCTACCAAACAACGAGCTCGAATTTTCCGCCGATGCTGTAAATCATTATTACACCTGCCAAGTAAACTCAAGTGATCGGAAATGGACTAGAAACACGAGCAGAGATAAGAGATTCGTGTTTTATTCTACCGGTCAAGAACAGATGACGTATGATGTATTACGACGTGTTGCAGCCGCGAATTAAACCGCTCGTTTCTCTCTTGCCAAGGGGTAACGTAACGTCATTAATGTACTCTGCGGTCGTATTCGATTTTTAGATCTAAACTGACCTGTACGTGGCAGTTAACCCGTAACGTCTCAGCAGCCGACCGTAGAAGTTGGACGACGACGACGCAATTATAATTATTAGTACTATACGCGTACGATCTAATTATTATAGTGTTGGTTGTACTATTGTTGTTTCACACATTCTTGGCGCGCACGCGCCGGACCGTCTCCGTCCAATGAGAATCGGTCGTCACGCTCGGTCGCTCGTCTAATCCCCCGGGCTCCGGATGTCCGCCTTGGTGACGGCTCTGACGGCTCCGTGGCCGAGTAATCCACGTCTTGTGAAACAATATAAAATCTTACAGGTATTACGGTTTTTAGCCACGTGGTACGTGCGTACGTGTACATGTATGCACATACAGTGGGTACTAAAATATTGTTATTACAACGGTAAAAACCATTAGAATTTTAATTCGGCGGCGGATCGGTTAAAGCATATTATTGCTGCAGCGTTATGCTAATACTATTATGTGCTACATAAGGTGTTTATACACGCGCGTTACGTCTCGTCAGTGGCGATGGATTTAAGAGTTTAATGTTGGCCGACGTGTTCGAATCGTAATAGGGGTTCCGCAACACACTTGTGTAACTTAACAATATTCTGTTAACGTAACTTCAAATGCCTATTAAGTACCTCGTGGTTTTACGAGAAAACCAATTGGTCGTATACCAGCAGAATAATCCATTTTCACCCGAATCCGTACACCAATCAAACAATACGAGTGTATAAAGCGCATTAGTTTTACGAAATTGTTAGGCATTCGTCAGTCATATTATATTCTATATCTTCTAAGGTTATCTCTTAGATCATATGTATGGTATTTAATTAATCCAGATCATAAACGATAGCGTTATGAATTTATTTACGGATTCGAATATCTGTCGAATGTTCTGGTAAAATTAATATAACGGAATAATATGTAATAATTATATCAGTATTTTAAAACCATGTGTAATGCGTGCGTCTGTAACGTAAAATATGTTATAACGCGATAACGTAATAATATTATATAGTTTTAGTTTTGGACATGGCACATAGTTTTCGTGAAATGTTAACTTGGTTGTTTAACATTTCTCATAGCAAAACGTAAAACCGTTATGGAGAAATCGACCTGCCGCCGTGGAAGTATAAGACATGCACACTAACACTATTTTAGAATAAAATAATGATAATCCTTGTAATTCAGTGGTCCCCGGCGTATAGTTTTGCTCGGTAAAGACTCAGGAGAATTCTCCTCTACATCATCTCATTCCGTAAACGGAAACCAGTGGCTCGTGAATACAATTCAAATCAAAATCTAGTCGACAGCGGTACCTTTACCCGTGTCACGTATACGATGGTGAAGGTCCGCGAGAGTTGACACGATAATAGCCGTCGTATATTATAATAGCCGTCGTATCATAATAGTCGCTCTTACGCGTCCAATGCAGACAGTGAGTTTGCAGACTCTATTTTATGTGAATTGAGGACCAGGGTAAGATCGAGACCTTTTATAGAATTCATCAATAATATGTGACCCTGGCCTTACACTTAAACAGATAAATTATGTACTAACTGATATAGTCAAATTAGACATTTTAAACAAAAAAGAGTTTGTGAATTTAATTTAATAAATGTAATTTTACTATAAGCTAGACGTTTTGTTAAATGCTTATTGTCTATTACGTGATAGGCAAATAATATAAAATGTAATATTTTTATGGTATTTGGAACAATGTTTTTTTAATTATTATTTATTGTTATTCTGTATAAATTAGATAAATAATTAGTTAAGTCATTTGTTCGTTGCTTATTAAAGAAACTCGTGTAACTGAAAGTGAATCTTTCATTTTCAAGATAAAAAAACTAATTTTAGGATTTTGAATATTTTACCAAGCGAATATTTATATTTAAATTAGAATAACACTACATTGTTAGTAAAGAATATGGTTTCAAGTGTAAAAAAAATTATTCAATGTTATATTATTTGCCTAGCTCATTATAGGTATTCAGTTAAATGACTAGGCTTTATCTAAATGTCCGGGCGGATAGTAAAATTTGACGAATTTTCATAAGCTGTTTTCGAACGAATAAAATTTGATGTAGATACGATTGACGTTTTTTGCAAGCCTCACGTGTTGAAATCCCGAACGTCAAGCACCTCGACGGGATTTGGGGAAAAGCGCAGCTGTCAATTCGCGCACACACAGATCTGTAACCACCGCCGGATTCTCTTCGATAATCTTGTTTCACGATTTTATTTCCAATGGCATTTAGGAAATCCTGCACGACCATCTATACAATAACGTATGACGCAGAGCCGGGGTTTCCGTTCTTTCTACGTATTCAGGACATTTTATCAGTCTGCTGCAACCACGGACGTTATATGTATTCATTCGAAGATAAATTTGAATAGTTTTATACATATATTTACATTTAAACCTATATTTAATGAACACATTCCTTGCAACAGAGGACACTTAAATTCCTCGGCAAAAACACACATATCGTTTAAAAGAAACGATTTTTCTCGGTAGCGAGCGTATTTAAATTCCCACAACAGTCCATTATTTAGAAGTTTAACTGTATTATAATTTATAGGCGTATAATAAATACCGTATTACCGCATCACAAGCGTGAAACATCCGGTCGACGGCGGCAGCAGCTCGTCGGCGCGCGACGATGCCGCCGCGCAAAGAGCCTTCAAAAACACATCATACCGAGTGGTATTCACTACAACACCAGACGACGGTGATAATAATGATAATAATAATAGTAGTACATACTCGAGTCACCCCCAAGTCGTCTTGTAGACCGCGCGTAAACGTAAAACGTGATCGCCACCGCATTTTTATACACAAGGTGGCTCAGCATGTTTTCCCTAAGGAAAAATCAAATACATTTTTTTTCCAATTATTTCTTTTTTTTTCTTTGTCAGATCGAATTCTCGTTTTCATCTCTTTACTGGCTTGAAAATACAAATTGCATTATTTATTGCTACAAAATCGCAAAACAACCGTTTTGTATCGCAATCGGAAATCCAATTTTTCATTCCAATTCGTTAGATTACGGCTAATGTAAGTTTTGAAAAGAAGGAACGCATTTACTGTTAGATAATAAAATGATCGTAATGCATTAAATAAGTAGGTATGAACTAGATAATTTTTTATTTATTTTTGATCTCATCGATGGGTTCGTTTACGTCCGATTTCAAAAATGTCATACTGTATCTGTCATATCTGATATGTACTTAAGTATACATGCTTCTGTTTATTGAAAATCTGTAATCTATATAATGTAGACTAACGTGCTACGATTTTTACTACACAATCAGCTACCCTGTATTACGTACGGTGAAATTCTTCCGATACTCCGAAACCAAATCGAATTCCCTCGGCGATAATAGGCCGCGATCGAACACACATACACACGTATATAATATACACTTCAGAGCTGTATTATATATACGCGCGTATCATCTCTCATAGTTCGGAGTACGTCGAACTCGCGAACAATGGCGTACAGTGCCTGGTATACCATAGTGATACGAGACCTCGGAGCAGAGACTTATATTCCTCTTTTGCCACGTGAAGTAAACCATTGTGTGTGTGTGTGTGTGTGTGATATGTATATAAGTTTGTACTGTTGGTATTATGTGTGCGTATGCATACAACGGTTATTTTTTAATTAATCAATCGTCGTCGTCGCTGATAATTAGCTCCGGGACCGATGACACCTTAAGCTGCGCACGATTTGCGCGCTTACATGCGTCCGATAGATTAAATTAAAATGTACATCGGTAGTAATAAAAGTATTAGTGATGGTAATCGAAGAGGGAAAATTTTTTTGAAAAAACAATTATAAGTACATTTGAGTTTGAAAACTCGCAACTTCGCTTAAAGATCAATCCCAACGTCAATATTTTTATCCGATCTTATGGTCCACGTATATTATACATTATTATTATGTTTTATTTTTGTAAAATTTTTTGCTTGGTGTGATCAAGTCTCGCGTCTGTAATATTTTAATACTTTGTCGACTTAAATTGACTATACTTATATTTGCGTACAACCAGTTTTTTAATATAAAAATTTTAGTATAGAAAAATCCACCGACAATTAAACGCGCATCAATAGTTTTTTATTGGAACTTTATTTAACCGCGATTCTCTATTGTGTCTGATTTTACTCGTTTATTTATAGAAAAACGTGCCAATAATTATAATTACATTTTTATCTAGACACCATAATTTATGTCAGAAAAAGAATATTAAACCAAATATACTTCATTATTTATGTAGGATGAATACATAAGGAACTTTAGTACTAGATACATCGTGTAATGTTTCAGGATATAGTGGGTGTCACTTGCATAATATACTGCACATAAAAAACCAATTTGACTCGTACTAATTTTGACGTAATCGCAAAAACAATGTTGCAATGATTTAACGAAACAAATATTTTTAAATACATACCAATTCTACGTACATCCAATGGTCGCATTAGAACTCAGTTGTCTAATAATTTGGTAAAACAGTGCAATGACTAAATATGAATGTACATTATAAATCACATTGTAGTTGTTGCTTAAAAATTGTTTTTCCTTCCATTATTAAACATTATATACGCACAGCACGATGAAATGTTAACAAATATGAAATTTCGTTTACAATATAATGTAATTTACCAATAATAATTAGTGCAGCGTTACTAAAAATCAGTAATTATCATTAGTAATATATGTATTTTATTTGTGTATTTGTGATCAGGTGTCATAATAAATGTAAAGGTGAAAAATTGCACGCAATGACTTATATAAGTAGTTATAAACCGCCTGACAACAACAATTGGATAGTTGGTTTAATTTTTATTTACGATTGGGTCTGAGACATAAAATCCATTATAATGACTGTATATGTCGGTGGCGTACTGTTGCAACTATTGTAGTCGTGCAGCCAATTGCTAAACACTTCATGGACGATAAAAAATAATTAGTATACATGTAAGATGAATTTAAACGCATGGGATATGAATTTAACGAAGTAAAATCGACCATGAAAATATTAATAATAATGTTTATGATATTGAACAGTTTATATTGTTATTCTCATTATGTCATAATATACGTGGTGGTCCTACAGTCTATACGCATATAAATATATATATATAAAAATATTATGTATTATATATATATATATATATATATATGTATTATAAGTCTTTAATAGTTGTAAACCGATTTTCGTGACCTCGAAAGCCTTTTGTGATGCGGTTTAAAAACGTCGCATGTGTGTGGGTTCTCAAGGAAAACTCTGGTCGATTGTGTGGTTTTCTCGAAAATATCTATTGTGTCTCGTTTATAAAGGAGTGTCTGCGTGTCTGCACAGCCAGACGAGTGAGTGTGTCCTTCATGGGAGTTTTCGGATTTATCGAGGATTATGTGGTGAAAATCTCGTGAACCGCACCACTATGTTATGATTTGTTTCTATTAGCCCTTTGCTCTCTTTCAGTCGTTAACAGTTTGTAAGCTTAAGTGGCGGTTACTTATTGGCTATTGCAAATGGATATAAAAATTCAATAGTAAAAAAACATTCGTGTGGGTAAATAAATAACATATTGCTTACCATTGTTATTTATAGAATACAGTTAACTAGGTCTTATTAGATCATAAAATGTGTACTAAACATATGTTATTCGAAATAATTATATTTACGTGGTATATAGTGGACAGTTACATGACAATATTATAATATCTTATAATTCCTGTAAATGAACCTATATATATATATTATAAATATAGTAATATAAACTTCTATATACTCGTATTCGTATATTCTTTGCGGTAAACATCATAATACGGCCAGCGTGAAATGCGTTCTCCCTTCAGTCTGACCTGTCTCTTATACTATTTCAATTACATAATAATATATTAATATATATATTCATGGTGAAGTGTTATATGCGAACCATCATTGAGAATGTATATTCTATCATCATCGCTAATACATTTCGGATCATATGATACATATTAACGTCGTCAGTGCATTTATTATTCAAAAAGAAAACTCCTGTGTAAGCCCTTAAAAAAAGGTCGCTTTACCTGCAGAAACGTCAATACAATAACGGTCCATTTCTTTTGTAAATAAGCATTACACTTCCAACTAAAAAAATAATATGTTTCGCATATATTTCATTACATAAATTTAATACTTCGATCGTTTTTTTTTTTTTTTTGTTCGCACGTTTTATAAAATAAATTAATTATCATAAACTTAATACTTTGGTTATGATTTTACACTTTTGAATATTCCGAAATGTATACGATATTTCGTTAAGTTTTTAAATTACTCGTGCTGCATCGGAATGGTCGAGTTGCACTTATTACCTAAAAAAAAAAAAATAAAATGGTCGAACTGCACTTAGATAAAAAAAAACAGATAGTTATCAAACTGCACTCGTTCAAAAGTCTATTCAAAATTAAGACGAGTTTACACTATGAAAGTTCACGTGCAAGTGCACAAAAATAATTATAACCATGTTGTAAAATATAGCTAAACATTTTTCCACTATACACGTCTTTATAAAAACTCGTTTTTATAAAAACGTTAAAAGTATTACAAATCTTACATTTATAAAAGCTATGGTACAATTACTAATTGATACTTATATTTTAATGCAAAAAAAATGTTGTTGAAAAATATATTAACTTATATGTTCAAAAGCATATTACTCGGTTGGGTTTTTGAATTCAGTTAATTATTACTACAAAAATTATTGAAATGAAATGAAAATAAAATAAAATAATAATAATATTTGTTGATTTAATCAATTATAATATTTATGTATTATTTAAAGTGCAATTCGACGATATTCACTTATATGTATAATGTATTGCATACATTGCACTATATTAGTGTACATATTACTGCTTTGTAAATAAATAAAAATTGTATAAGCCCGCATACGTTGGCTTGTAATATATTACGTTGTGAATTAAACCAACTAAACGAATTTAGGCCTGTGCTTTAATATTTGTTTATCTCGTCAAACAATGGCCAGTGTAAATCGATTAAACACGCTGCACAAAAATCTCTCACGATATTATGATATACCGACTATTTGAAAAAATTGTAAATACACGTGTTATATCCGATAATATGCGGCACTGGAGTAATTTATAGAATAATATGTATCCACAAAAGATGGTGGATGATACTTAGTCGTGGGAAAATTTGATATTTTTGTGAACATTATTTTTTTAAGACTGAAAAGAAAATCACAGTTTATTTAAAATTACGTTGTTTTGCTTTGCTTTACTTTTTTTTCTCAAAGTACCAAGTGTATATGTATAGTTTTGTACTCAAATAAACAGCTATAGAATAAATGAAATGAAATATGTATTTTATTCGCTCGCATATGGACACTGTTACCTAATGGAACACCTTTGTTGTAGGTCAACATATACGCAATACATAATACGATTTATGTACGAGCTTCATGTTATTTGTATTATTATTATTGTATTTTGTTTTTTACTTACCAAATACGATCGAGAATTACCATGTATTCTCACATTGTTATTCAGTTAATATAATGTGTAAACATAGCGTGCGTTTATTTTTCGTTTTATTTCGAAATTAGTGTATAAGATGATGTGAAGATAAAGTTCATGGTTTACAGACCAATAAATAACACCTCGTATAACACACGGAGTTGTTTATTCGCATAAGCTGAAAATGGAGAAGCTATGTTGTATACGATTTCAGTCAGATGAAATATTTCAAAACAAAAGTTTTCGAAAGGCCATAAATAATATCCAAATATGGCGGATTTTGGATAGCAGCCGTTTTATGTTTCAAGAGTTTTTTTCCTTTTTTAAACGTAAAATATGACTCCGAAATTAAGTGTGTTATTGAATATTCAGATGTTTTAATAGTCTTCACTAGCTTATGTGTGAGTCTTTCCTAGATCCATTATTATTAACTATATATGTACCATGTTATCCATTATTGTTATGGCTGTCACATCCAACAAAAAATCCCATATAAACCGAGCTAATGCATTTTAAAACGTGTATGCGTGGGACGGAATAATGAATAATGGTTTTTTATAATGTGATAAAACAAGCCCATTCGTTGATTGAGTTGTTATAATAATATCTCCCTCCCCCGTTTCGGTAATGCATTATGATTTGTATTATTAAAATTTAATTTAATGAAATTACGTTTGTAATACTCTTGTTTAAACAAAACGGTAACAAACATCATGAGAACCGTTTTGCTAAATCATTTTTTGCATAAAATATAGTGTGATTTGTACTCGCATACATACAAACACACCTGAATATTTAGATTTAATTACTGTATTGACAAGTGTTTTAATTATTTTACAGGCGACAGCAATCTGACGGACAACTTTATTGTCAACATGTCCGAACCTGCGCCACCACTGGTCATCATAAAGCCAAAGTAAGTGTTGTGTAAAGTTAAAAAATAAACCGACTTAACATTGTTTTAAAAAAAATATAAATAACTAAAATACGAATACACGTATGCAAAATTATGGTTGAGTTTATATACTCATCGAGCTTATTCAAAAATTAATTTAATTTATGAACAATACATTCGCAGTGAAGCAGTTACTTATATATATATATATTCAATTGTACGTAATATAAATTGAATGTCCGGCGAATTATTCAATATTTAATTATTGATAAAATTATTGTTTTTCTTCTATCGTGCACGTATGCATAATTCAGCTTCGTACCAAGATTTGAATATAATAATGAAACTTTTTATTCTTTTGTTTTCGTTATAATAATTTATACTGGTTCTTTGGAAATTTTAAATGAACTATAGTTCTTATATAAAACATATTATATATAACTATATACAGCAAACGTTACTTCAATGTTTAATATATTTTGTCCCGGTTGTGCTTTCAGGATTAATTTTTTTTTTCATAATAGTAAGGTTTTTAAAACTCCATTAAACCTGCTACGACCTTATCTAGCTACAGATTATAAAAATGTATAATAAAAACTAACCACGTGCAATTTTTGCGATACTGTACGTACGTAAAATGCTGGTAATCGGTATATATTTTACTGTAATTGACGTCTCTATACAAGCACCTACATAAAAGGGATGACCATTGACGAATTGTTCGATCGGTAGCAAGAGTGATTTATGATTGCTTCCATTGGCATCGCTCTCGCGTGATGATAATTATAATAATTATTATAATCGGTTCAACGATAGATATAATTGTGACGTGTATGCGATAATTGAAATTTATCGGAAAATGGTATAGTGGATAGGTGGTTGTGGTGGGGTGATTAGTTTTGGTTACTTTGCAGACCCACTCTCTCGTCGAACTAACTAATAATATTATTGCCCCAAATTGTAAGCACAATAACAATATCGGAGAAAAAAGAGAGAAAAGGGACATATGCGTCCTGCGCAGCTGTTGGGCGACGGACAAGAACCGATGAGTATATCGCAGCCTTCGAACGTCGTTAAAGCGATCCGATATGCGCACGTGTGCTCACCACGCCATCGAATTCGCGTGCGGGTTTCATACACGTGCACACACACATACATACCTATATGTATATAATACCCATTAGCAACGACCCGGTGGATTGTAATAATATTATGTACCGCGTTATATTAAACGTGTTTGCTTATCTCTGGCGGAGTTCACGAGTGAGTAAATTATAAACGCGGGCACGCGCGTCCACATGTGGAAAATATGTACGCTATTTGGTTGGACTTGTTGTAGAACACGGCACTTGTTTGTCGCTCGCCCTGCGATAGATTTACGTGACCAGATAAGTATCGACAAGAATGGGAAAAGAGAGAGAGAGAGAAAAGTGCAAGTAAATAATAATAATCCGAGCTAGCTACATGTTCCATAACTGTGCGACATTCGGGTGTGGTGGTGAAACAGAGATGTTAATGTTGTACGGTTAAGGTTATAATATTGATATCTACGCACTTATGACAGATGAACGCTCTTTTGGGGTATACGCGTTCAAACGCGCGTACATGTTGATGATATTACATCCATATGTACATACGGTAAATGTACGATCGGCGTGGAAGTCCTGTTCACCATTGTTTTTGGGTGGAGGATACATTATACAATAGTATTGTACACATTTTGTGTATGTGTGTGTTTTTAATGGTGACATAATTAAAATTTGTAGCTTTGGTAGAGACATCAATTAACACGGACATAGTGCAAAATTTAAACCCACAATCATTAAACTAACACACACACACATGTATATATTACAATACTCGGTTTAAAATCAATTATACTCTACCTATAGCTATTGTATTATTATATATATATACATATGTATATTGAAATGTACCATTCTGTTATGCATAAGATCCATAGCACGTTGTCCTTTTAGAACGGACTATGGATAGCTTTTGGCTCACAATATTCCGCAAAGTATTTGTGTCGCAATAAAATGTTGTTTCTATGTTTAATATTTTCCTTTATAGTCGGAAATTTATATAACAACATTTTTCAAAGTTATAAAACCTATTGAAAAAACTTTTTTGTTTATTGTACGAGGGTCTGAGATCGCAAATTCGCAATATATATAAATTTTTTTTGTCACATGCAGTTTTAAGGCAAATGTATAAACTTTTTCCGCTATAGTTACAGATTAGACGAAGCGTTATTAATGTGATTTTATAAGTCAGTATACTCGTGTCCCTTTTTCATACACATAAATATTTTTATATTTTTTAAAAATATTCAAACATTTTTCATTATCAATATTACAGGATTAATTTCAATAACTTATTTTTGATAAACTTCACACTAACTTACATTTACAATATTATTTTATATTATTTTAATATTATTATAATTATTATATATTAAAATTATACTACAATATTATTGTATTATATTAAAAATATTTTATTCACAGTGTGCATTGCATACACATAGACGCAAAAAGTGAGAGTTTGAGGTCATCTTTGCATACTACATATACTCGTGACACTGGTACGTTTAAAAATGTCCTTTAGTGGTTGTTCGTTTTGACTTTCTTATGTATTTATAAACATAAATATATTCTGCAAACATTTTATAGAATGCATAAACGAATTTAGACAAATCTTTTAAAAACTGCGTTATTATGATTGAAATAATATGCAAAATATACAATATACAGATTCCCTAGCTATTATATAATAATGTATACTCAAAGTTGGACTATGTAGATATATAGTATGTTACATGATATAGTAGATATGTTAAATCGCTTAAATAAAAATCAGAAAATTAAGAACCTCTAATATGTTGTCTATGAGTAAGAACACTCTTAATAATAAAACAATAACTGTTTTTTGTGTACTTCCGTATCAATAGCTAGTATATTGTAGACATATTAACAGCATTTTTAGTACACACCGATATTATGATTTTATGTTATTATGATATTTATAGTATCAATGGTATAACAAGATTAGTGTTTTATTTGAAAAGCTTACAGTCAATTTGTATTTTATAGAATTCCTAAATTATATATGTTGCTGGTAACACTTATACTAAATACTTCCTGGCTTTTAGATGTAAATGATAGCTTATAGGCGCATAACAATATAATATTTACTACTTACACGTATATTATAACATCTGTGTATTGCAAAAATCATACATTTTACACGGGGTTTAGTATATCAAACACTGTTTAAAATAAATTTAAAAACAATATGCGCCGTCCCCGCATCGGAACATATGTCCACCACGCGCATTCATTCACGATTAAATAAATGTTCATGAAATAAGAAATTAGTTTTATCGGTTTTTATCCTCTAAACTCCCATTCTTTCCCCGTCCTTGTTTCATATTATCGGGGCACATTATTAATATGTGCCGTACACGACCCACGTCCTTGTCGGCGGCGTTTCGTCATTTGATAATTAATTCATTTTATGTTTCCTCCACCCCCCTGCGTCGGAAAAACAATGACATAAATTTCGTAGTAAAATCGGTTAGGGGATCATAATTGTATGTTTTAAACGCTCAACGATGTCGCCGTGTGTATAATGTATTTCATATTGTATGCTTGAGTAGTAAATATGCAGCACTGAGATTTCGATTGCTGCCGACATCCGGTACTACTACTATTATTATTTTGTGAGTATGTGCGGTGACGTGGAGTACTTGGAAAGCATAATAATATATTTTTTTCTTATATGAACGGGATGTAAAAGAGCAAATGACGGCGAATTGAATTGCACGATAAGACCTTCTTCTCGTAGCACGTATAATACAACAATATGTATATTATTATTATTACGCATCAAATGTAGGTATAAAATATTAGTTTTGGTCGGACGAGATGCGTTTTCATTGTACAAATTCACATCCGCAGTCGGTGGCGCCTCCATAATATTATTTACAGGTTTTGATTGTTTCCCCCCCACTCCCACCCTCGTAATGTGTTTTATCGTAACGTTGACGTTGTTTAAATCGGTCGTGTGCATGTGATATATTATTTTGTGTCTAAATGGAAACATTTATTATTATACCTATCGCTTCGCGTTTACCGAACGACGAATTGTCGTTTGCGCTGCCGTCGGCTGACAGATTGTCACGAATATCTTTCTTGGCAAATCGATTTATTGTCATGCGCCGATTTTATTATACACACTATTAATATTATGCCATTATAACTTTTTATACCGGGACATCATAGTACGTGTTTGGGACGTTACTACTGGATTTAGAGATTATTGAAAGACTGGATTCTCGCTTTAATTAAAATTTTAAATAAGTTGCAAACTGTATAACATTGTAATCAGACATCTTATTCTTCCCAACGACGACATTTTTATTCTCTCACAACTTAATTAATTATACCCGATTGTTTAAGTATAAATCGTTCTAATGTTTGATATAATAATATTGTAATCGGAGACTTTCATTATAAACTTCAGAACTTAACATCATGAGCGTATAGTCATGATACCTATATTTTATTTGAACCATTAAAAAATCCATCTCGTAATACAGTTAATGAAGGTCTCAATGTTCTTCGTGTTGTATGTTATATTTTTTAATAGCTTGTATCAGAGAGTGGACAAAATATATTAGTTTTAATAAGTAATGGCATGTTATAGCAATTAAATCATGAAAACTTTCACCAGTAATTTTAAGAACATATTTTAGGGTGTCTGTGATACCTATCTATGGGCATGATGATGGAAGAATTGCAATCGACTGATTTAAACCGTCGTGGGAAGCGTCATAATTCGACGATTGTGCCAATCCGTGGCTGAACGAATTTTTTTATGTGTACAAGTGTACGTTTTGCAAGTAAATGCTATCATTCCACACGATGCGGATGAAACATAGTGAAAATCCTATTACGCAATGGATTTTTTCAATATTTCATTGTATAATATCTACAACAACGAGTACTGAATGTTATAGAATTCTATTTCGACGCTCATTTTTACTAGACACGCGCGTGAGAATCAATATTGTATTTGTAAATAAAAATCTACGTAATCTAAAACCGTTAAGCCTATACGTGTCCCAAAATAAATGTCTGTGTCAAGTAATTACAGAGGTTGAAATGACATTTAATTTAAAATTCGGTTAATGTCCCTACTAATCCGGAAATTTGAGTCTTGGCGGGAAATTGGTTTTCGAAGTATAATCAATATGTTAATATTAATTAATATTTATTCTCATCGATACATGTTACATATTAATACATAAAAATCGATTTTTTCGTGTGTTTCAGTGTGCCACTCAAGATTTGTTTGAATTACTCGAAAGGGTCCAGAGTAATCGATTGGATGATCAAAGATGTGTTCTACCACCGTACTTCGCTCAAGTAAGTAGTAATATATTTATGAGATGCTATTGATATCCATTCTATATAATTCATGTACAATTTAAACGCGATTTTTATTCGTAAGAGTTTTTTTTTTCACTCTTAATTTGTATGTATCCCCACAAATCAGTAGTATAATCGGTATACAAAAATGTAACACATTTGTTATCTTTCACATGAATGTGCGTCTGACGTTCATTATGTACTCTATAGTAACAGGCACCAGCTAAAATATTTAGTCTTGTCACGGCATCGAATATCACTAGAATAATATGTGTATAATATGTAATGAGTAAGACGTTGTGGTATCTCATCTAATTAGTGGTAAGTCTAAATAAAGTGATTTTAGTAAAAACAAAAATGTGTTTTTTCAATTACCGTTTATACCATGTATATTATTACAATATTATATAGGGAAACATTACTTAAGATATCATTTTCTTAATTTACACAATTATAATTATGTGATAGTTTTGAATAGTATTTATAAAATCTATTTAATAGACAAAATATTTTATTAAATTTAAAATACTCATGGACTATAATATTTCACTCAAATTTTGAAATTATATAGTCAGAAGTTAAAGTTTTGTATTATCATAAATATTTAATTTTTTTGTCTATGATTCGAATCTGAAGTTAAATTTAAAAAAAAATAATTTTTGTTGTTTTTATTTATCGATAGTTTAAAAATATTGCGTATACAACATTGAAGAGTATATTAGTACGGTTTTTGAGTTTCAAAGTTTTCGTGTTCTCCGAGTTAAATCAGATTTTGTAAATTCACGATAAATTTGCTATATACATATTTTTGGATTATATATTAAATAAGTTTTACGGTCGAACATTTCGGAGTTACCATAAACAATCACTGTTATATTTAATTTAAGAAAGTTTAAACTTAATACCTAATTATTTTATCGTACATAATTAAAATAAGGACTTTCGGTATTTTCGAGAAAATTACAAAAAACTTTGTCTCCTGAATGATTTTCATACTAGGTATTTGCAGTCTTACTTCGTTGGCTTCAGTTCAAGATAACTATAGATATTAATTTATTTAAAATATATGAACATGATTATTATCCAATGTAGGCATAAGCTAGTAAAAAATTGCATTATTTTCTCACTAATTAATTAATTTTCTATTCAACTTAAGAACTTAACAATTGTAATTTACTGTTAAAATAACTTAGCTTTTCTTGGTTTATTTTAAGATAAACCATCAAATTAAAATTTTAATTAATTTTGAAATGATTCAATAATATAATAATATGAAATGTCAATTATTTTTTTTGATAAAATAATTTAATACATGGATAGTACATTTAATAGATAATCGTCTTCTATGTTTTTCTAGTTTTATATTAGTTTCATGAAAAAGCGGTTTGAATTTTTTTAATTTCAACATACTTTGTAGTACTATGCCATCTGCGCTGAGTTTCCAGTAGATTTAATACATTTTAACACTTTAACACTTGCATTACTTCGTAAAGCGTTTCCGCAAAAAATAAGAACATTGTAAAATCGCAATAAATAGTTCAATATCTAAAACTATTTTTTAACAATAATCGAGCTTCGTTGATTTTTATATATTGTAAAATTCAGTTAGTATTGATGTTAATTCTTAAAATACTATGTTATTTTCAAGCAATAATTTACTTGAAAATTATATTATAAGTTTGAAAAATATCTTTTGTGATTATAGTTTCATTGGAGCGTGTAAAAAAAATGTATTACGGAATTATTAAAATGTACGAAAAATATCTACTTGAATTTAACAACGTAATCATAGTCAATAAATTCAACATTCAGTCACAGAAAATATATCATTATAGGATTACATCAGTTTAATAATGTGTACTTTTAACTTACTATGACGTACTTCAAATGGCAAGTATCCCAAAAATGTCTGAGCTAATATAATTTAATTTATAAAAAAATATATTTAATTTAATAAGCGAACAAATAGCTTCTAAAAGTAGCGCGTGAATAATAAGAGAATAAATAATGGTATTAAACATATTAATAATTTATAATCCTCAGAATTTGTACTCGTACATTTCTTAATTTTGTTGCCAAAAACATTGAACCCGTATTACACACTTCGCGTGTTTTTATAATAAATAATAATAATATGTATATAATTATAAGAGAAGTTATATACAAATTATAAGAGAAGTTTGGTATTCGCAACACATTATACACAGATGTAATGTTAAAAAAGTAAAAATGTATATATCTCAACAACTGTACTACGTAACGGTAACATTTCTCCATTTATGTACAAGAAGGCTATGTAAAATATCGTTATTCTTAATATGAATATTGTATAAAATGAAATTACACTGATGATAAACACTATTACTTAGCGTAATTTGTTATATAATATATAGAGTAACAATAATATTAAATTCGCTGTGTCTTGATCCGTGAACATATATGTATTTAGTTGGTGAAATTGGTTATAAACGTATTATATCTAATAATATTTGAAAACATATTTCTTTTAAAACAATGTTCTTTCGTGTATTTTATATTGGAATGTTAAATTAATTGTTCGAGTTGTATTGCACTGTACTACACATTATATCATACATATATTGTACTTACATGCATTAAACACATGTAATTAATTATCTTTACTCACCGGATATTATGTACTATATATTAATGGGTTAGAATCAGTGACCTTCAGAGGGGGAATTATCATATCTACCGGAGATGAATATGGTATAATGTCACTGTGAAGTACGTTTTTTTCCCGTCCTCTTTTTATCGACCGGATGATTTTAATTTTTTTTTTTTCTTGATACTTAGGTATACTCTAATTGTTATAATACATCACGTTTGAAACGTTGAGTAAAATTGATTTAGATTTAAAGCCAAAAATAAGAAAAAAGTTAATGGTTTTTGTAAAGAGAGGCTTTGGTATCTTATCCTTCACAGGACGTGAAACGCATTACAGATAGAATATTTTGCAGTAACTGTTACGAATATACGTATACTCTCAAAAATCGCATTAATTTATATTATATGTTTATTATATATTAATACATTCGTATTATATTATTTACGCTTACTCCTGACGATTATTAGTATTCTTCGGTACTATAATCAATATAATAAATGTTTAATCGTTTTGTAAAATATACTTCCACTTCTACAATCTAATGAGTTATAAAACCCATTAGTCCCTTTAGTTTTTTGAAAACCCATTAGTCTCTGAAGATGTTTACAGCATTACGTCACTATGTACATCTTTTTCCCTCTTACGTTTTTCCTTAACCGCATCACATATATTCTGTCTTCTAAACTCTTAAAAAGCTCTCCGTTTCTATACGTTTTAGGTAAAACAAAATAGTTTGGCATTTCTACAAGGCTTCGACAGAAAGGTTTTCTAGGCAGTATACCGGGTTTACATTCCGAAAACGGAACCGTGCTTTTGTGCTGTTTCATTTCGTTATCTTTCACGTTATCACATATATTTTTCATTATAATCTCACTCATTCTTTTCCCCGAAAAATTTATGGTAGACGGTGTTTTTATGTTTCAGTCCGTTTTTTATTCTTTTTCGTTTACATCAAATCGACAGCGTAATGTTTGGGCTGAACGGTTTTTTTTTAGCTTTTCAATCCTCGCGGAGTGTTTTACACGCTTGTGTATAATTTTATTTTAAATCGTCAAAGTTTAATAGCACTTATGAAATGCAACAGAATGGTTTTTCTCTTACTTTATCTGATGCAGTTGATCATATTAATATACATTTTTTTATCGTCACGTACAAACATAGTTGTACAATATTGGTAAATACTATATAATACTATATTATATAGGATTACGAAATGTTACCGATTTCGCCTCCATATAAACTTTTAATTGTCATGAGCTGCGAGGTTTATTTATCGTAGTCGCTCCTTTAACCCCCCCCCCCTCCCCAATAATACACACACACACACACACACACACACACACACCGACGCCGCACAATTAGTGATTTATATACGCTGTTATAATGTTATACTAGTCGCGTAGTTCTCGTCGCACCGATGTTAGTTAAAAGCGATGGCCGCGTGTCAATGCCGCAGTCACACGTGTACATGACAGCTTTATGGCGAATGCGTAGGTATGTATACGGGCACCAGAACGTTGCGCAACTTTGTAGAATACTATGATAATAATGTACGACGGGCGTCCGTATTTATCGGGATATAAGGTGAAATAGCGTTTAATGTCGAAGTGCAGGCGATAAACCTACGAGTAATGAATCGCATTCCCGTGAACTCAGGACATTTACGACAATAATTCGACTGGTAAAAGGCAAAAGGAGCTAAGCAACATGGTGTGTGTACACTAATGTTATAATATTAGGGACTAAGCGTCTTATTTAAGGATACAAGCGCCAATGATGAATATTGTGTTCGCGGAGCGACAATCGCACAGAGCTTAGTTCTTACTTTTATCCTACTAATCACATTTTATAGTGTTTATACAATGGATACGATTAAAATCGTTAATGAAGCTATTAATTTAGGCAACATTATAATATTATACTAATCTGTAGGTAATGTTACGGCAGATTTAATAATTTTTACATTAAAGCACGTAATCAATGTAATTTATACTCATGATTAGTGGATTTTGAATAAATTAATCTTATAAACTCATTACTAATTGTTAAATATAATTATAATAATTTAATATAGCTATCAGGTCTTTAATAATTACCATATCGTTTATACCATAAAAAAGCGCTAAGCCCCCACTTGTATAACATTTTTGTTCGTAAATATAGCTTTTACCGACATTTATAAATTAAATATCTCATTATTGAATACCTAGTTGAAAAAACCCTAGTATTTGCGCGATCGGATGTTTTAACCGTCATTGTCTTACAATGAAAACACCATGTCACTTAGCTCTATTTGTCGGTTGAATGGTCTCTTCTATTTTCCAACCGATAAATTTGAATATTTACGTATAAAAATATATCCTTTAATAATTATTAGACTTCGGATTCTTTAAGACGATGGCTTTTTTATTACTTCAACATATATTCTAAATGTATTTTTCAAATTATATAAATATAGAGCTTTATTCTTTATGACTATCTTTATTTTTATTCATCTCTTTTAGCAATATAAAAAAATAGGTATATTAGGCATAAAAAATTCGCTAGTATCTTTGAATTTTAATTTCCCCGTAATACGATTACCACAAGGCGTATCTACAAGGCAATCTTCTTGGTCGTTTTTGCCTTACTAATAATTATTATAACTTCTATTACGCATGCTCATACGATCAACTACTTTTTCGAATTTGATGCTATAATGTTTTCGTTTTTTTTTCAAACATTTTATTGTTCTGATATTGTATAATACTATCAAATTCGTATTAAAATATTCACTTATTACCAAATGTATTAACACCTGTTATATTTGTACGAGTCTTTTTAATTGTAAGCACTTGATTTATCACATTTAATGTTGTAGTGTCTGCTACAGTAACTAAGCTCATGTTGTAGCTATACCTTTTACCCGTTATGGGATAAATAGATTATTGAGCGCTTTTATACTTCAGTGGGAAATGTTGGGTGTTTTTATTTTATTCTATCATTAACCAGAAAGCAGACAGCATGTTACTTTAACCTTGTATTTCATACCTGACATTATACAATGAAATAAAAACTGCCAATGTGAATTATTAATTATAATTATACAAATTAGTTTAATCGTTTTTAACTTACAAATCATATAATTGTTTGTGTCAACTATTGTACATTGTTTAATGGGGTTTTTGTAAATAAGTTTTGTTTTTTCTTCATAAAACGTACCGAAAAAAATCCATCTTGCAAACATTCATTCAAATAAACATATAGAGATATTTACAAACATTTAGCAGTAATCGTGTCAATATGGAAGTCTTAGTGACCATCTAAAGTACTAGTCACATTAGACTGGTTGTTAGTCGCGAATTTAGTAGCCGCTAATGTCAGCCACCAATCAGTTTCAAGAGAGCCCCCAAAAAAAATCAACGTTAACCGGCGAGTAATCGTCAGCAGCTGGAAAAGTTTAACGAGTTCAACTTTGGTAGCAGATAATAATGATTAATAGATGCGTGACTGCTATTACCAGCTGGCAACACAGTCGGACTACTATTGCTACTATCAAAAGTGAGAATACCGAGTCTAGTTTTGGAACCTACCACACAGTATTCGTTTTTTTCTTTTTTTACATAATTTTAATAGCATGATGATTTATCAAAACGAATGACTTAAACTGAAATGGGTAAAGACATATTTATTTTTTAAATTTTTTTCAAAATTATTCTTGTTCATGTGACGTTAATCAAAAGATTATTAGAACAGAAATGTAAAACAGATTTGGTACAATAAATTTTCAGAGAATCTAAAAACGACAGATATTCCCGGTATACTTGTGTCGGTTAAAAAAATATTTTTTAATAAAAGTAACGAGTAGCAGCCGATGGTAATCGAATTGCCCGCCTGAATGCTATTACCAGCCATGGGTTAACAGCAGCTGGCAACCGCCTATTACAACTCGTGCTTAAGGACACCCGTTTTTTATTTATCCCATGTCGTCCGCCCCTAAAGATTACCCATTTCATTGGACGTGTCAAACGTGTGTATCCGTAGAGAACCTGAAATATGAGTTGGACCAACGGTGGGTTTCGCAAGGAAAGGACGATTTTAAGATCCCGCACAGATCACGTTGCACCTCGTCGCGTATACCATTTGAGCGAGCGAACGAATCGTAAAATAATGAGGATATCGTCTCAGCATGTGTAGACGGGCCCTGAACTGAAACTGTTTTCTTGAGTCTGATACCGGGCACATCAGGATTACTGATGACTATCCTGATTCAGGATACATGCACTGTTTTTCAGTGTGATGTTCGCCCAATGCGGCCAAGACTCGTTTTCATGTAATTCAATCTTCAAGGCGGCTCCTTCTTCACGTTTATAATCAATATGATTCAAGATTTTGAAGAGCGGATGAACGTTTTGGATTTCGTCTCATGATAAGGTACGACTCGTATATAACTTTAACGACATTAACCGTGTTGAATTGTGTAGTATGTACGATATTGGTTTTCGAAACAACATCGAACGACACGAATCCTTTACGAGATTTTTACCTGGTGTGTCTGTTCGGCGTGGACTCGGTCCTCGTGGGAACCAACCGGAGCGTTTCTCGTCAGGGTCCAAGTGCCAACTAGCAGGTAGAGCCTGAATCTAGGGGGGGGGGGGGCAATTGGGTATGCTTGCCTCAGGCGCTGTTGTAGATGGTGCTCTTAGATTTACGAAAAAAAAAAAAAAAAAAAATTAATGAACATACCACGTACATCCACCTACGTAAAGGCGCTGCATATTTATTAGTCCTTGGTATCAAATCCCCAAGATCCGGTACTGCTCGACGGTACCTACAAACGTTGGCGCAAAGAAAAAAAAGCGGACGATACAGTTATTAATTGACAAGACAGGTATAATTGACAGCGTTCTCTAGCGGTCTGTGAAGCAACTAGATAACGCAAACGTGGCGGCCCACGGTGGTCGACCTGGCAGTTACAGCAGTCTTCATTTCATTTGCTAGAGTGCGCTGTTCGTCCGTTGTAAAAAGACAATATTCGCGTTATTTTTCGAAGGGTGGGTAAGTACTGTTGATCTTCTAATTTTGATGTGAACAATATTTAATGCTTTAAACTGATATCCAATCGGTAAAGTTCATTGAAACCTGTTAAATTTTTGTATTTTTTGATTTTTTTTTTTTCAAAAGATCGAAATTGAATTTTGTGACTAGTTCAATAGATCTAATATTGTACATAGACGGCAACATATATTTAACATAAATTTAACATTAATATTTTTTACGTTAATATTTTTCTTTTATTTTTTTCTTTTGTACGAGATGGCTAACATAAATTTAACATAGCCATCTCGTACAAAAGAAAAATATTAACGTTGACAAATATTTTCAATTTTTATTATTAAGCTTATACGTGGGCTAATATTAATTTTAGTATTATAGCATACACCTAGAATCCAGGCATTTCATTAATTCACTGTATTGGTGAAACAATTATTTTATTAAAATATTGAATCGACCTATATCAAAAGAAGAAAATCTGGGTACCGCTGAGTACAGGTATCTGATGAACATCAATCGACGTCCTAATAATTGTTTTCTTTTATCATCACATCGTAGTTCTTCACGATAGATGATAATAATATATTGCAATGAAATAATCGATGAGAAATAGACTTATTATTACTTATCTCACGAAAAGCATGAATCGGTCAATTGCTCACCGCGGACCATATTATACAAATCACGATTTTTTTTTTTTTAGCATTGTGAAAACCGCACGTGAACTGTGAACAATCGACCGTTATATTACATACAGTATAATTCCTACTCCACTTGCATATGCGTGTGTTGAGGAGTTTGGTTTTTATTCAATTTGACATTACAATAGATTTGTATCTGATGATAGGTATCAAATGTAAGGCGACGAATCCAACGATGTGGGACTATTAGGACGTTACTCCATTTTTGTACTATTTAATTTAATTGATTGTTCGCTAAACAACAATAGGCATATCCCGTGAAAATCTGAAAAACACAAAATTAAAAAAAATTATAGAGACTTTAAATTGCTATAAAGTAAAAAAAAACTTTGCATTTAACAAAAAACTTATAATTTATGTTGGAAAGATAAAAAAAATAGAAAAAAAGTCGTGGTACATATTTATGTATGATTTTTTTGAGGAAAGATAATATTGTAACTTGCCATCAAAAAGGTCACCTGGAATTGCAATTTTTAATATCAAATATGTAAATACTTATTCAAACTGAATTTGTGTTCCTCATCTCTGCTCGAAAGTATGTCGTCAATGACAAGAAAATTATTGGATTCAGCGATTATCTGAGAGGACATCATCGTTTTGATTGCGGTCAGCAAAGTAGAAAAAGAAATCGAAATCGATTAGCTATAACAGTAACAACGTTATTTTTAAAATAAAATGAAAATTTAAGCAGTATTAGCAAGGAGGCCATCAAATATAATTTAGATAAAAAAAAAAAATGATACAATCATTAATTGGGAAAATATCCTGATTGGTTAAGTTTGGTTGAGTGATATTATATAGAATTAAATAAACATTCTTGTGATAGTCTAGATGCTTTGTTATTGTGGTTTTTTTTTTTATATAACCTAAGTACCAACTACTATAGTATAGCCAACTTGCAAGAATCACTGCTACAAATATTCGATTTAAGTATACATATTGGCCAACGCCAAATGAGTACATTATTTAGACAATAATATTGTTGTCAAATTCATAATCTATGTGTTTATAATAAAGTACCTATACTTACATATTTTTGTGTAAAAAAATTCATTACATAATTATACTTACAGGCTTACGGTGACAATACTAAAATAATCCATCTTACATCATTGATCAGTAATATTCAGGCTTAAAAGTTTTAACTTCCATTATGTAATATATTATAAAGTTTCAACAAAGGCTGTATTGAATTATAGTTGTATACTGAATTGAGAATCCAGTCTCAACTCAGGCGCGGATCCAAGGGGGGGGGGCGTACGCCCCCCCCCAAAATCCCTAAAATAGGTTTAAAAAATATTGGGTTTTCGATTATTTTCGTGGTTCAATACAACTACTAACTAGAGTAATATACAATTATGACAAATAAAATAATATTATTTTATATTTATTGTGTATTGACTAGTGTGTTGGTATGTTATAGCCACGGTTAGTAAATTTTGTACTTAAAAATAATTGCTTGAGAATGTTTTTTTAATTCAATTTTTTATTTTATATATTTCTGAAGGCTATGGGCCAACATAATTTTTGTTGCTTTTACGTATTATCATTGATTATAGAATAGATTCTATTCTATAATCAATGGTATTATGTTACAATTCAGGCAGGTTAGTCGTAAGTAAACAATTTATTTTGCGACCCATCCGTAAAAAATTTCTGGATCCGCCCCTGTCTCAACTTATCGTAAACAAGAGAAACATTATTTATTAACTGGGCGGGAAAAAATAATAACAATAACTATAATCATATACTTAATGATAAATGTGAAGTCACATTACAGACGAAAACAAGAATAATAAATAATTTTTATTACACTATGTTTATGTCTACAACATAGGGAAAACAAATAAGAAACTGCTTTATATTTATATGTTTTACCCGATAGTATAATTACTTGGTTAGTGAACATTTTTTGTCACTATTGGTATACTCTCAAAACGATTCTTAAAAAATTTATTAACACGCATTTAAAAAATATATTGTAACTATTAGATTTTTTAATTTCTTTTTACTTTCTTAAAAAATATAAATAAATTCTATAACGTAAATGTTAAAAACATCTTAAGTATTCTTCGAATCGTTGTTACATTATAAAATAATTATTAATTTAAATACAACAATAATGCTCATTTAATTATATAGCAAGAATTTCGTTCATATACTTGTATTCTTATTGTAATAAGTTGTTATTAGATCAATTCATGGTCTTGAAATATTAAATTGAATTCGTTTACTGATGTGCGTAAATATTCGATAATATAGTGCCGATAACAGATTTCAATCCATTAGGTAATATAATTTCAAATAAAAATATGAAACATTTGTAGTCGAAAAATCTGTCCGTCTTTTACGCTCCTGATGGAAAATCGATAATAATGATCGAGTTAATAACAAATAATGGTATAAGTTGTTTCTGTTCGTTGGGAAGTTTGTCACTATTTTTTTTTTTTAACATAATATCATTGTGGTGTATGTTGTCAGTTGTTGTTGTTCAATGTCAGTGTCAATTTCAAGCCCGAATTACATTACAGTGATTTATAATAAAGTTTCTGATTTCAACTACGCGTCGTAAGTTTAAAGTTTTCAGTTTGTGTTAAAAATATTTTCGCTTCACGAAAACAATATTAAACGATTCGATTTTTCAACGAAGTCAAATCTAAGACGTACGAATTTCTTATGCGATAAAAAAAATAAATAGCAAAATAACAGGCAACACTTTGAATTAAACAATTTTCTATTGTAATCTGTGTATACTCAGCTGTCGAAGACAAACTTATTTCGCATATACTGCTGTGACTTTATTATTCCAAGAAAAAACAATATATAATTTGATGAATATAAACACTATACAGATTACTCAAAGATACCATTGGTTGATTCTCACACAATTGAGTATTATAATGTTTCCATCGGGTTATAAAACAAAATGTTCTGTTTGTATTGCTTTCGGTTAGCGTTTTTTTTTTCTGTTCGTGCATTGAAAACAGTTTGACAGCCCATTGCTCGCTACAAACGAATAACATATTGGGAATTAACTGTTGTATACATTTAAATGAAAACAGAAATTCGCAACACCCACGTATACAATATAGCATGAATGTTGGCACATGCGCACGTGCGCTAGCGAACGGCATACGAAAATAATATGTATAACGCACACGTCTAACCTTTGACCGAATTTATGTGAAACGAGTTTGTCGCTCAGGGTTTTAGAGTAAAAGGTTGCGTGGGTGAATCCATATAGCTGCAGCAATCTGTCGTATCGGTTTAGCGTTGCTTGAACCGTACAGCACATATATACATATAATTATATAGAAAGTAATTTGGAAAATTGAAGTGGCCCCGAAACTAAAACGAAACTCGTCATGTTTGGCCACGTACAAAATACGAGTATCCACCGAGTAGTGATCTGACTATAAAGGTTTCTATGTCATTATATAAAACTGTTCCAATGATTTAAAACAATAAAACATTTATAATTCAAGTATAACTTTAAAACCGTTTGGTAAACGCGAATAAAAGTAAAGACTAAAAGACTAACAACGAATGCCATTCTATTCGCTATATATATTCTAAGATCAAATCTCACCCAGGTTAGGTTGCGTGTCTACTCATGAAGTAGGTATTCTAGAATTATATTTATCGTAATCCATAACTTTCGATAGGGTAATGATGAAAAATCAAAGATTAACAATATATTAACAGATTTAAAATAGCGACTTTTGTGGCGACGGTATACTTTTCCGTCAGGAATAAATAAATGTTCATGTATATTCAGTTGAGCTACAGATACTGCGTTTGTTACACGTCATTACATTTATTCATTTATATGTATCGTACAATATTCGATTATTTTGACACTGTATTTTATGGTTCAGTGAACTAGCTGTTAAATTTGAGGTGTGTGTAAATTTTGAATAGATGGACACTTGCACTTGTCAGCAGGTCAATAATATGAACATAATAATTTGATGGTCAAGTAGTTGTTGTAAAAACAAACAGATATTGTAGATATGTATATACATTAATTACATCAACTTCATAAACAGGGCGATGATAAAAATATAGTTTTGGAAATATGCTTTTTATTGTGGAATATTACATATTCTAGAACTATTAACTGAATAATGTTGCGATTAGCATCTGACGGAAAATCGATGATCACGCGTGCACGTCGGCAATAATACTATCGTTGTGTGAATTTTGCGGAAAACTATTACAATTTACAGAAAGCATTTGGTAATTCGAAAAATTCCATAAATTTAATTGTATACTTGATCTCTTTTTTTAATTAGAAAAAAATTCATATACTATATCGGTGCCCCTCGATAATTTAAAATGTCTAGCGGTGGTAGTCAATTTTTTTCTTATCAGAACCTCTACAATTCGAATATCTATAATGTAAATATTGCTCAAATAAATCTATTGTAGCGATTATATATCGATCATGTATAAATAACGTATGTAAATTACTTACTCATAATCAAACTAATTACGACGGTTATGAGACACTATCGTAGTTTATTTTAAATCGCTTAAACTTAATGAAAAAATGTTCGACATTAATCGTATTATTTTACTAAATTACACCTTTGCTAGTGGCAAACAGTTGTTGAAATAAAAGCAGTTTATCTGAATATGGGTCCTGTAAAGTACTGTTGTATTTGTCGCTCACCGATAAAAAATAATGATTACGGCAGTTGAAGCTGGTGAAAAAATAAGATGTTGCCCTACGTTTTTGTATCTCAGCTTTTACGCTTTTAACTATACTAAAACAAAAGCTATGGACCAGACTGTGGCCAACAATATATCACAAAAAAAAAAAAATAATAATATAAACAGCAGATTTTTTTAATATTATGTAATAATGCACGTTTGAAAATAAACGTATAATAAATAATAAAGACAAATGTGTATAATAATATTGTTCACCTGTCTTTAATTCGAATTTTTTATTTTACCCTCAATTACTCGAAAAATCGAAGAATCGATAAACCTCTTGAAATCGAATTTTGAGCACGGTTTCGTGAATTTCAAATTATCGAGTGAATACTGTACATAATATCTATAATTTAGTGCAGGAGCCCATTCATCACCGGTTCTGCTGCGTTTGCACAGTTGGCGTTCCCGTAGCTTTATGCGACGGTTGCAAGTCATCATGCACATATTCCGAGCATATTTTAGATTGTATTACGAAAACACATATTCTACCGAATATTACAATTGCAATATACCGTCGGGATGGGGCGGAGCGCGTGAGTACCTAAACGCGTTCAGCGACGGGAAAACGGCGTTTCTTTGTCACCGGAGACGTTAGTACAGCGAAACCCGTACGAGCCGTCGTCATCGTTTTCGTACTATTATTTCAAATATATTATTTCTTCGTATATTCCAATAGTTTTGTAATATATCACTTTATTCCCCCGGCTCGTACCGTTGCGAAACGTGACGAGATGATGCCCAAAGCGCGTAGGGCCCATCACCACCTCACGAGTGGCAACAAGAAGTCCGCGGCCGCAGCTGCCGCGGCGGCCACCAAGTACCCGTCACTGATCGAAAGTGTCGAAGATGAGCAGCAGCAACGAAATGGCGGTGAAGTGAGTAATTAGTCAACTCGGATTGTACTTAATAATTAAACGCGTATTTATTACAATATACGAGTAGTTATAATAATACGCCACTCTATGTACTCAATCAAGTACTTAATTACAATCCTGTTTAGTAACCAATCGTTTGCGGATCTGCCGAGATCATATTTTGTTGCTCGGGTTATTTACATTAAATCCCTAAAATAATCATACAACTGCTGCTTTTGCTGCTATTTTCATCATAAGTTGCCAATTATCATATGATTATTATCACTGTCATGGTTGTCATTAAATATCTACAATAATATTATTACATCTCAGTACTATTTCCTTTACAACAATCTAAAAATTGATAAGTCTATAAATCAATTGACAAGAAAAAAAACACATCTCAAACCCTCTAATATCTTGTCTTTCTTCCCCACAACTATTTTGATCCAGCGCAATAATTAAATTGAAAATGGTGTATGAAAAATGGAAAATTATTAATAATATTTAATAAAAAAAAAAAAAAAAAAAAATGTATACAATGTGTCGATGTTTTAAATGTTTAAAACTATATGACTTAGTGTACGGATTTTGATTGAAAGCAAGTGAAGTATCACTTCATTGGAAATGTAACCACATTAATATCTTTATTAAAATCTAGTGTTTAAAATATTTATAAATATAGGTACTTGGCTCTGCGTTTTTACATATATATTATTGTGTAGTCGATAACTTTTTTGTAGAAAAGAAAAATATTTTTTTTAAAAATTATGAGATCATGATGTTCAAAGAGTTTGAACTGGTTTGAACTATTTTATTATTTTTTTTTGTCATACGACTTTTATTTAAGAAAAAAAAGAAATTTGGCTGTTTAAATGTGTCTTAAAGAGTCGTAGGTTACTAATTGATGGTATAAGAGTTACCAGTTACCGCTACCAGTTGGAGTTATGTATTATATGTAATTTTGTGTGTCGCGTACAAGGCGCATGTTTTTCTTACGAAAAGTAAGATTGTTTCTGTCGCGAAAATCGAACGTTAACTCAAAGTACTTAGGTATGCAATATAGTAATATATAATATAATATAAAAATCACTCTATATCAGAGTGTTAGGTAGTTGAACATAATAAAGTATTAGTATTGTGGAAATGAAAATACTTAAATAGACGAGTGGAATGACAAGGTAAGATAGAATAAGGAACGTATATGTGAGAGATAGTATTGGTGTAACGTCAACAGTAGAAAATATAAAAGAAAATAGATACAGATGATTTGAGCATGTGATGAAACGAGAAGAAACAAAAGCAGTTAGAGTAGTTATGAAAATTAACGTCAAAGAGAATAGAGGAAGAGGAAGATCAAAAAATAGGTGGTTAGATATGATTGAGAATGATATGAGGGCTGTTAGTGTGTGCGTAGAGAGTGTAGAAATTTGAGACAAATGGAGGTTTAAGAAAAAGGTGACCGAACCCAAATAGTTGGAAGAAAAGCGAAAAAATAGAAAAATAATGTAATTGTTTACTTAGTTCTTATGATTTTGGCAATTTTGATATTTAAATTATTTATAAATTATACTTAGTATCGTTTGACTATATCACCCCCCTAATGTTAACCAATATATTTTTAATAACTACACATTTTTAATTATTGTATAATTAATATACATAATAAAAATATATTAATTAATTAATAAGTAATACAACAAAATAAATAATTATTCAATAAAACATTCATCAAACAAGCGTGTTTATATTTACATTATTGAAATGAAACGAAACAATGATAAAAAGACAAACAGACATATTATTTTTTAAAGGTAAATTAAATGTATTTTAACAACTATTACGCATTTAAGAATAATTTGTTTGATACTGATATACATTTTGACCGGAACTCGTGTTATTATATTTATATTTAAATACACAAGTGTTGTGGAATTGTCTCAAATTATTATGCGTATAACATATACGATATTGTATTTATTTCCATCCAGTTTCACTCCATTTTAATATCAATATCATACAGCGTTTGTGTCCATTATATAATTAACGTGATAAGTCATTATAGAAACATCTTGAAACAAGGTCAATATCATTGGTTCCAACAACCCGTAGTCAATTTGTATTTTATTAAAGCTTTTTTTAATCGTACATTTTTATTATCATTATTATTATTATTATTGTGATAATTTTTTTACTTCTTGTCATTTTATAGGATACGCTATACAGTCATTATTTATGATAAGTATGCATCTTCCATAAAGTATTATATACATTATATATAAATTATATATACATTATATATACACATTATTGTATGTAAATAGAGGTATTTATGCATTTCTTACGGATTTTAGTTTATAATCTAAATACAAATAACTATAATCTTGAGAAATTTTTCTTAAATATTGAATTTAACGTTTACTGAATTCAATGAATAATTTATACGACTTAAATTTAGAAACAAATTGATAAGCTTTTGAAAGTATATAATTATTATATAAGGCACAAAGTATACCTTATAAATTGTACTACTTTTTCGTCGTTGACAATGTTGTTCTAGTTAGAAAATATTTGATTTAAATAAAATATTTTTAAACTCTATGAATAAACTATAGCGGCAAATTATATCCAATAATAATAGGTTTCTAACTACTCATATGTATATATTGCTACTAAATAATAATATTTACCAACAATATACTTTAACTATAGCACGTAAATACATTGACATAGCATATTGTTATATATTGTATTGTGTAACATTATAGAAAATTGAAATAAAACTATATTATACATATGGGTTTGGAATTTAGTATTTTTCTCAAATAATAAGTAGCTCATTATTATAATTTTACCGACTCCCGGAGGAGAGAATATTTTGTTATGAAAATAATAACAATAGGAAGTTTATGTTTGAACCTATTAAAATTAACCGCAAAGAATGAACTATATAAGAATTGTAATTTTTTTTATTTTGAGTTTTTTCAATACAATAGTATTTTAAATAGCGAATATTCTCTTAAAACATAATTTCTGTACATACATTTATTGTTTAGGACATCCGTTTGGTGTGCATAAAAACTTCAAATTCTTGATACAGTTATAATTAATTAATAATGGAATAATTTAGCTCTTAGCACAACGCATGTATTTTTATTTTTACCAAATCGATTTTACAATTTTCCTATAACGTTTTAATTTTAAGATAAATTTGAAAAAAGTTTACTATTATTAATGAATTATTGCATTATATAATATAACTGCAATTATAATACTAAAATGTATTATCTTTATACTCAGAATAATTGTATTTATAAATAATATTATGTACATTGTTAATAACTAGGGCAGAGAACATGTAGCTCTAAAAAAGCAGTAAATATGCAAGTACATATGCACTTAAAATTGTTTTTAACATTTTATTGAAAAGTATTAATAAAATAAATAGCGTTTAAAACAAGTAAAAATAAATACATAATTTAAATATATTATATACCATAGCCAAATAAATAAAATACATTTCACTTAATTTTCTTAATTTTCTTAATTTGCTGTAAAGAAACGACGTTAGATCGTTATGACTTCTAGGAAAAATATGTGCCCGCGGACAGTCAAAAACCATATTATACAACAAAAATTAAAAATAAAAAAATTTTTATTCAAACATTTTGACTGTATTGTTTGAAATAAAAATTTCACTTTGGAAAAAATCGATTTAAATAAATATATCTCAATAAGTATAAAATAGCATATAAAAGTGTCAAATATGCTCTAAAAACAAAAAGGACTCAAAATATGCATTTAAATGCAAAATTAAATTTCAAAACTAGCTTTATGAAAGTATGAAACGTATTAATTTCGTACTCATACATGCAAATGTTTCAATTCTTCTATCCTATTAATAACTTAAACTCATAGTATAATATATAAAAATTTTCTTGTGAAAAATACACCATTGCATTTTTATTATATCAAGATTTGTGGGTCTCTATATTAAATTTCTGAGGAGTTTAATTTTTTAGTTTTCATAGGAAAACTACTTGTTACTCTAATCTTCGAAACATATTCAAAATTAATGAACAATTTGTATATAAATTTAATTTTAAGTAAGTCGTATATTTATTTGATAATTTAAATGCTCATCTCATTTGACGTTTATAATACATAGATTTAAGACCATGGAGAGGATGAGTTAATCGTTCAGCTTCTCCTTTTTTTATAACTACATAAGATACCTGAATAAAATCACCTCCCCCAGCGTATATTGTTTTTAGTTTTTGAATAGCCTATTTATTTTTTTGTACCATCATTAATATCCAGAAAAAAGTTCCCGTGGGCATATCTATCTCAGATACAATCATCAATTTCGTGAGATGTCTGACAGTTTCTTCGCTAGCCCGGAAAATTAGTATCGTGAATGGAGGGGAATATGTTCATATATATATATATATATATATATATATAATACTACATTTATGTAATCTCATTTCATTTCGCAATGTATTAAAGTGTATAAGTTTTGTCGAGAGGGATAATCAGTTTATTTCTATAAAAATCTGTAGGTTGTTTTTATTTAATTTTTATTATCAATAGCATATTTTTTAAAGAATAATTAATACTTAGAAAAAATTTCAAATGAAAAGATGTTGTTAAAAATTATTTTATACAGAACATAGATGAAATAAAATACATTTTAAACAATATATATATAAAAGTTTCAAAATTTTATTTTATTAGTTAATTTTTAGTTGCGTGTTACCTCTTTCAACATTTTTAACTCAGAATTATTTGAAATACCGAAGTTTTCGCTGCTTTTAACTAACTGTATGGAAATCGTCAAATACGCTTACGTAGATTTTGAAATATACGAGGTGTATTAATTATTATTTAATGAATACTGAACATTATATATTAATCTTTGTCCATTAAATAATAAATTTAAATTGTATTCTAATTAATAACATCATTAATATTTACAAAAAAAATCAATATTAATATATGATTATAGTAATTATAATAATTGTAATGAAAAAAAAAACAGAATTCTTGTGTGGTCCATTAGTGATAGTACTTCCTAATAGTTAATGTCTTATGGTATGTGTAATATGTAAAAACCGTTTGGATACGGTTTGAAGTTTTATAATATTAGTTTAACTATTTGTAAGTAAACATAAAATTAACTTAATTTTTTTTTTAAATATTAGAATAAATAAATGAAAATATAATATTGCCTCTTAATAAAAATTATAAAATTTGTTTCAATAAAAATAATTAAATATTCAATACAATTTAAATAAACAGTTTATTATTATTACAATAATTTTAATTTCATTAACAGATTCATTAACAGTTATTAATTTAAATTCTTTGATAAATATGTACACATTTTTTACATATTTGAAACGTTTAGTGAGGATTGCAGCATATCATATGATAAAATGGATTTTAAAAATCGAATTTGATTAACATTTAATTTAATTTAAAGTATATTAGTATAATATTTAGTGTTATGTATTATTGTAATTTTTGACCTAGACAATTATTAATTTTGTTTTTATTATAAATATAATCTTATGAATCGAAATAATTATGCAAATACAAACAATTTTAACGTATTGCTCAATAAGATGTCTTGAACTCAATTTAAACTTTAATCTTACATCCAACGCGTTTTATTATTGTTGTAAATTAAAAAACGTCCAGTTAGAGCAGTTATTGAGCGATCGTGTGACGTGCAATTTATAATTGTGATCTGAATTCAAAGTAAGAATACAAAGAAGAAATACGTAAAGAAGTAAATAAGAAGTGCTCGTCGGTTACCTGCACCACTGTTTATTGCAGTTTTGTAGCGATCGCAGGTGTTTAAAAGTATAAAAACGTCTGTAAATGATGAAACGCGTAAAAAGTGATTGCGACTTCCTCCTTTAGTACGCACACTTGACTGCAAAACGAGGATACAATTACCGACGTGGTTTCAAATTGCGTTTATTGATGAGCTTCATAATACTTACGTACTCATCACCTACACATGCATGTGCACTTACGTACTACAATACGGTTTTTGATACGCGAAACGGAACTTTCTAGTGGACACTGCAGTATGGCCGGTCGGATGCATTACCCACCGACGTGTCGGTTCACACACGATATAATGTAATATATTATTATTGTTACGCGAAACCCTTATCAAGACACCCCGGGGACGTAGAAGTACTCCTCTGTTGTTTCTCTTCACGTTCTCGTCGTAAAATATACACCTAGTGTGCTCCGCAGTGCACATAATATCATATTATTTAGTTCACCGTATACAGTTCTTTCCACTTTATTGACCGTGCGTTATGCTATGCAGTTGGGTGTTTATCGATGATTGAAGCAGCTAGTATATATACTACATACTTACTCACCGCGCATTACCATCGCGTTAGTTTTGACAGAAAAAAAAAATTCGTTTAACCACGTTTCGATGTGTACGCACTTGATACGGGTCATGATAAACCGTACAATGAATATATTATAATAACATGCTGGAAGCCTTGTTTTTTCGGCCGTATGTATATATTTCAAAAGCAGTGGCGGCGTCATTTAGGTAAAACGAAACCGGCACTTTTGATACGCCATGTACATATGCAGTCGAGTCACGTGCGACATTACGACAATAATACGCTCTGCGGGAGACTGCGTGTGTGCACAAATGTAAGTGAACAGATACGTGTTGTGGATGTGATGCGTAGATATATGAGTAGAGAATAGAGAGATAATAGAAATATGTATATATATACCTATAACCGTTTTTATATATTTTACATGACCAGTACCTGTAATATACATGTTGAATGAAATTATTATTCAATATGATTGTTTAATTGTTTATAATAATCTTGTGTACCGTGAAAATGTTTATCGATCACAGAGACTATTATACGTATAGTTACTATTAGAAGCGAATCTAAGAAGGAGGTGAAGCAGTCGCTTCACCACCTTGGGATTAAGATAGATTTTTCTCTTAATAAGACACCTGCATTATAATAATGAAGTAGATATAACAATTTTTTATAATATATTTTTTTAAAAGTTCCAAAATATAAAAAGTCAAATTGGCTATTATTTATCAAATTACAAATCATATAAGAAAAATACATCTTAGAGAACATTTTCGAATACGAGTAACTCAAAAACATTATGCGAATTACAGTTTTAGATAGATGTTAGATACAACTAACTTAATTATTGAACTGAAATTTCCTTCCTTCCTTGGGAGTATGGCTTTGATCTCTAAAGAAATTTGTGCATGTGTCCATATTGTATAAAGCCTGATTCACATCTGTCCGGCACGACACAGCATAGCACGTAATGGCACGATAAAACATTTTATTATTAGTTTATATGAGATAATTCACATTAGTGAGTACGTCACGGCACCAGCACAGTCAGCACCGACCGACCATCATTCGAAAGAATGTTTTGACGGTCCGGTTCGTGCCGGTCTGTGTCGGTACGTTTTGTGTCGGTGCAGTGTAAACATAGAAACCGACAACATCGGTGAAAAACTATTCAAATTTACATAATTTTATTTAGAACTGAAAATAATTTAATTTTTTGTATCTTTTTCTTCAAAATGTCGTGAACCCAAATCGACCTCTTTTTAATATTTATTTTTCTAACACCTTGTTGTTCTTCATCTTCGTCAATTAAAACTGCTATCATAGCCAAATCCGTTATAGTTAAGTGACGAAACATATTATTTCATATTTTAATAATCACTGAATTACCTACACAAACCCTTGTTCACCGCAACACGAAAGAAGCACGCGAATACTGCAAAACTTGTCATTGTCACTTGTCACTGTGGGAAATGTAAATAAATATGTATGTTTAATAACATAAATTAGTGTTTCATGTGAACGTTTTCACACAGAATATGTGGGCTGAGCTCATACGAATAATATATGGAATAAAAGTAATGTTTTGGACCTTGGGGAGTCACGTGTTCATTGTCGTCCACCGCTAAATGCACTAGGTAACCGTTACTTTCAACTTTTATTTTGCATTTAATTTTCATGGTAATGCCTCATTTATTCCAAATTTGTTAAAAACTTTTTTCCGTAAAACTCCTAAGTGATCTTTTGAAACCCATCACTGTTGTAAATTGAAATACTTACCTTATTTATAATAATACAACGTTTTATCCACAAATTAATTTTAATAAAATATTTTCCATCAACCATTATTTTTATTCATTATTTCAACTTCCAAACATTACCAAATACCAGTTTATACTAAGTTTGGTGAAAAATAAAAGCAATAATGTTTATTCGCAATATTGTATAAACTTTACAGTTACAGAAACCCTGCTTCTATACTTCATATCCGTATTATATTTTTTCTTTTATGAACTCAATGGCAATGAAGACACACTAAGTAAAATTAGATAAAAAGTTGACAATACATTTCAAAACTATAGTTATTATGTGTACAAATTTTGGTGTACTTGAAATAAGTTTACAATAATGTTATCAGTTCATATGTTTAATGTTTTTGTTTTGTATAGAGCAATTATCTACTTTATTTCAATAATACATAACCAACTACTTACCTATATTTTAAATCTTAGTTCACCGACTTCATTAAAACAAACAAAATTTGTTATTATTATTTAACTACGAAATCTTCACTGTTGTATCTGTTTAAAACAAACGACAGAAAAAACGATTGTTCCTATCCAAATATAGAAGTCCACAAAATAATATTATAAAATGTATAGGTTAGACGACTGCGTGATTATATGATCTACTTTTACCATATCTTCGTCATTGTTTGTAATGTTTGTAGAAAACACGTATGCCTATGTAAATACACGTTTGTATTGTATAATTCTAACGGTATTTGTAATGTATTTTCAATGTACAGTTCTCTAAGCCAAAATAATAAATTATTTAGAAAACGATTTTTTTTAAATAAGTAAAATATACATGTTACTCCATTATAAAGTTAATTTTGTACAAATTATAATAATAATAGCTATTTAAATGAAGAACTATAATATGATAGTGATTGGGTATCTTATGATTTTTAACTATTTTGTGGTTTTAGTTTGAATTTAATAACACATATAAGCTTTATATTATATCAAATTAAGATAAATGAATATAATGAAAATAAATTGCTAATGCAATAAGTTTTACAATAAAATTGTTTAAATTTAATATTTCAAAGAATAGATGATTGTAAATTATTTATTGTAATTAATTTTTTAGCTAGTATTATAGATGATAAAAAAGAGTTTTAAAATTTTTTGTTTTTGAACCCTGGTGGAACTTTTTAATAAATAGTTTATGGGTTATAATGTCAAAATGTTTCTAAAGCAATTATTTTAATAGGAAAATGAACACAAATAGTAATAATTTTTTTGGTATACTATTTGAAGAATAAGTGAAAAAATAACCAAATAGTAATATTACTTTTTTTGCTAAGAGCGTTTATATTTCTGTTTTTAGAAACTAATTAATTTATATAGTAATTGTGAATAATGTACAAGCGTATCATGTTTAGCTATTTGAAGTGGAAGAGTTAAAAATTCAGAAGATTTTACCTTATTAAATTGTTTTATAAAGTTTCATATCATATACCACATACTAATAAGTCATTATTTATTATATTTTACGAATTTTCAATCGAGTACTAATTTTATATATTTATATTGATTTTTGTTTTATAAATACCTGCAGGATGTGAAATAATTATATTCTAAGTAAGACGTCAAAAACCAACACTGAAAAGCTATTGGTTAAAAATCAGTAAACGAAAAATAATATGAACCTTGCTGTACCATTACGTATAATAATCTACCTAAGGACGTTTTTACTTGCGATCACGTTTTGAAAGGTTTTACTTCAACTTAATAAATATATCGAACGACTGTGGCGGTGCATATGGAACGTGCTTAAAATCCGTCGTGTATAATTTATATTTGGCACGTGTTTTCATATAGTGTATACAGATTAAATCATAATATCATTACTTACAAAATCAATTTACTATAAATACATAATAACGCATTTTAGTTTTTGATGGTAACAGCGTGGTTATAATAATATTGTGCACACGTGTTTACATTATACTTAAGTACACCATCGTTCATCGTTATTTACACGTCAAATCGTATATGTACTTTCACAGTCAATTGATCAAGGCATTGAATATAATACTTGTATACGAATAATACTGTGTATAAAACTATAAAATAAACGTATAAACGTATAAAACTATTAGTTTTGTTTTCAAGTGCAAAACATAATAATAACACATAAACATAAAATGGTCTAAAAACGGTGTATATCTAATAAATATTATCTATAATTACTGTATTCATTTGTCAGAAAAAAACAATAGGTATACGCATGCATGATGTAACGTGTGCACCGTCGAGGTGGTTACTGATACATAATATTATTAATGTCAAATTATGTCATACACCAAATACTGATATAGAGAGTAGTCCTATTATGTTCTCGTCAGTATAATATACAGTTTATCTGATGGGTAGGTTACCCATAGGTTAATGAAATCTCTAATAACTCAATTGGCTGGATCATTTTGTTGCGTATTTTGTGATATTTTACAGTTTTACTCTACAATTAATGCATGTATTTCCTATTATTATATATTATGCATCATATGTACTGTGTTATATTTTAAAATATAGGAAACAATTTATGCTCGCACATAACCTCTTAGGTAAAGGCAGATTTATTATAGAAGTAAAAAAAATTAACATCATGCTTTAGACATAAATGACAGACAATAACCTATTAAGGCATAAAATATATTCACGGCTAAAATTGAACGGTTTTTGTCACGATTTGAATTGATGGGAGAAACGTAGATAGGTCTGTTATAACCCGTTCTGTAAAGTATACTTACAAAAAATAGTTGGTTTTTGCCATGAAACATTCACATTTTTAAGTACTAAACACTATACTATAAATATATGTATTGCTATTATATCGTTTATCTATAAAATAACCTACAATTTATAATGGCTAAAAATTTAATTTAAAAATGGTTTTATTGAAATCAATTTAAAATAATTTAAAATAAATATTATATAATATTATTCATAAATTAATTAATATTAATAATTACACCATAAACTTTTTACGAATTACTCATACTAAGTTGTTGTTGTAAGACCGAAAACATTTTTAATCCTATATAAAAGGACAGCTATAAAGATTTTCATCACAGCATTTACTTTTTTTTAAATTATATAAGAATGATATGTAATGGTACAGTGACAAGTATTTACTTGACACTATGTGTTTATGTAATTTGCTTTGTAGGTGAAATAAGATATCTTATTAAATGCCTAGGAAAATTGTCAAAGAATTACATTTTTATGTAATGTTACTTCTCGCTTAGTAAATAATAAAAAGCGTAACATTTTCGTAATATTTGAAACTGTAGTCTATCGTTAATTATTTTTTGCTATTTGGATTTAAATATAAATGTTCGTTTAGTAAAATATTAAATTCCTACAAAATAAAAGTAAAACACCCATGGGTTTTCGTCTTTGAAAAATAACGGTACGTCTTCTGCTACACGAAGCTCTTATGATCATATCTATTAGACGTCGGACAAACGACAATCTAATTTAATATCTAGAATAAAGTGTAACAAGAAAATGTAGTTTCAAATATTTTAAAAATACAATCGCCCTTGAAGATTTAAATGTTAACCCTGATGTATATATATATGAGTCCAAAACGGGGGTGTGTTGTGAACAAACGAATCTCACGACGAGCTTTTCAAGTAGCGTTTTTCCCACGCACGTCCTCACCGCATCACGACCCCCACCGCTACCGTGAGAAACTCATACCGTAATTAAACACACGCACGGACTCGCTTGCCCACCGTGTTTATATAACGTATGTCATCCATATTGTAGGTCATCCAGCGTATTCTACTATATGGTACACGCGGCGACGATGGCTGACGCGCGCACTGCATAATACACATGTATATGCGACTCTGTGATTTACGATTTTTGCGATTAGCCATAGCTGCTGAGACACGCGCGCGCGCCGTATCGATTATTTTCAAATGCAACGTATATCGTCGTATTCATAATGTACACAATCGTATTTATAAATGTATATATATATTACACGGATGCATTTGTATTATGCTGTCGAACGCATGCCACTTGTATGTATATATGTAAAACCGGTGAGTGCGGTTCGTTTCTAATGCAGGGGATATACCCTCTACATCCAAGTATATAAGTACTTCGAGATTAAAAATGTACGCAGTACTGCAGCTGCAAGTAACCCCCTAATCGCTGACTGGTGGATGAAAAAAATGAAAAAAAAATATGACCATGGAACAAAATACAAAACGCGAAAATCTGGAGGTACGCCAGTAGGATATATTAACGATATGTATATATATATATAATATCATATAATACTGGTATAACTCTTTTTGCGGCCGTCCGATAAATGTGCGATGAGGGTTACCTGCGTTCCGTATACTTTTACAGTGGGGACGAGCATAACATTAAACTATTGAAGTTTTAAAACGTGGGCGATATGTTCTGCACTTGATTTGCCGGTAATTATTAATAAACATTTTTATTTCTCTCTTCTTTTTAAAAATAAAATATAGGCTGCGATGTAAGTGTAGAGGTTCACCGGTTACTTTTTAAGTTGCTTCGATATTATTTTACTGACGCTTCATTCAATTTTAGAGATTGTATTCAAATCAACCGTGCGCATACGTAATAATTTCTAGTAGCAATGTTCCTATAGTTACTAACTACACTTATTACGAAAAAGTAATGCCACTAAATGAAATATTCACGTGTTATGATATTATTAATGTGTATTTTTAATGCATATTGGTAAACAAATTTGATGTTTTTATTAGGCATGTCTGGAGTATTAGAGTAAAGTATTGGAATTAAGAGTTTTCTTTACGTTGATACACACTTACATTTGTACTCGATATTATTTATTTTCCAAAAAAAATGGATGTTATTTTCCGCAAAAATTCAATCGAGATGCGATAGTTTGCAGTATTCATTGATTATGCAAAACTGTGGGTATTGCAGTAGCCTGACATTGGTGTATACACGTGCATATGACCTACATAAATATCTATACGGATACTATTACGAATTACGATTATATTTTATCTGGGCTGCAGCGTAATAATAAACTTAACCACAGGGCTGTTGGTTGATAAGTTAATATACGTAATAATAATATTGCACGCAGTCGACAGTGTAACTATACAGTTGTTAACGTGTCGTGACTGGAGCATGCGTATACCACGATACATAGAGTACCAACAATATTATAAAATAGAAGTAACAATATCGTTAAATTAGTTTCGCACTTTCGATTGTGTGCAAGTTATTATTATTATTATTTTTTTTTTTCTAAATTTGTTTCATGCATAATTTGCAATATTATCGAACTGTATCCGCGACCACGGGGGATTTGATAATAACACCTATACATGCCAACAGCGCAATTAAACGTTTGAGTGTCAATCGCCGGTCGGCCGCCCACGCGTGCAATTTTTGAGCGGCGGGGGACGCGTCACGTATCGTCGTAGTTTACCTGTACGACTGACAGCAGCGGCGACCTGTCGACGTTTTATCGGCTTCACCGTGACCATCGATGGAGGGGACGACGGCAGCGGCGGCGGCGGTGGCGGCGGCAGCGATCCGCTCCGGCGGCGGGTTGATCGTGCCGGCTGGTCTAGTTACCCGACCGGTGTCCTTCGTGCGCGCACGTTCCCGCATGGACATGTCTAAGTGTTCGCCCGCCCGTCGGAAATTGGTCGTTGTTACGCTGCACTCGACAGCATTTTTTTCTATTTGAACCCATTCGGTTTTTCTATCTCTCTTTCTCTACGTGTGGTGTGCGCTTCGCCGTTTCGGATCACTACTTACGTGCGTTTCGTTCAATCGTATCCGCCGCGCGATAACTTGTGTGCTCGTCGCGCACGCACGACGGCGTCGAAAACGGCACGGCATACGTCCTGCGTGGACGTTCGCGATTCGTCTCCGGGTTGGATTCACTCGGTCATGGGGGTGTTGAAGTGGCGCGAGAGGCAAGGGAGTCGGCAAAGCCAGAGTACGGATCACATCAAAGGACTAATCCAGGTACATTACTTACCGCGGTTGTATCGCTACGCTCGGGACCCGTCTGATGTACCGCGGTAATTCGCTTTGCGAAGCTAATGATTTGAGTCATGCGTATGAACACTGTGGGTTTGTGACCCTTTGACGGGTCTTGGCGCACCTAACCAGGATTGCAGTAGCCATTCCTGGTGAATTGTAAAATTACGTGTTAATGGTATAACCGTTGCGTGATTAATCAAATCATATACACATCCCCGAAAACGTGTGCTGTCAATCACGGCCTATGTAGTGTGGTATGAAAATGGCCGTTTCATTCGATGCGCGTCTCGTCGGTAAATAAACGACGTTGTCGTTTTGATTTCGATGACAATTAATCGTCTGCACACACGTTTGACAGTATAATAATTTATTCTGCGTGTCGTGTGTTCTAACACAGAATATTACCAGTAGGAAACCGTTTAAAATTACTTCTTGTTACCTATTCCGTGTTGTTTTCAAGTATGGTTATAAACACGACAGTCTTACGAGTCGTAGTCATTTGTTCGGTAAAGAGATAATTTTCTATGTTGATCGTGCATACGCTTTATTTTTCTGGATTAGTATTCTACAAGTATGATTTTAATTTTTGTTGTGTAATAAATAATACTTCTTGTCGTTGATAATATAATAGTGATTTGTAATTGGCGGGTTAGGCGTCAAATTGTTATATTATCCATGGTAATCTACCGTGAGCCGGTGAATCTATTGATTAGATATAGAATGCGATTGGATATATATTTATAATATATATATATCAAATTTTGTTGGGTTGGTTATTTTTATATTATCGTGTTTCATTTTATGATACAAAAACAACACTAATGTTACCGTGCTGAGATATTTACTTACTATCATCATTGATTATATATACTAGTATATATATGTGTGTATTATATTATAATCAATGCTATTAAAAAATTAATATAGACTTTATTAAAAGATATACTATTACTATCTATATATTACAGGTATACTCATATAAGTATATTATGTATGTATCAGTATTTTTTTAGAAAAACTAACAATGAATTTCTTAATAATTAAATACCAATGCTGGCGGCCTTCACCACCACCTCGCCAATACGTTTTTATGTTTTCCGTATACCTAATCATTGGAATAAATTGGTAATCCAGCAAACTGCACGATTTATTGTGTCACCGTGTTTATATATTATGAACAGCGTACACGACCGAAGCTTGACATTTTTCGTTTATTGTCACACGTATACCTGTACAATCGTATAGCAGGTAGAGCACCTCTACCTACACACAATCTTTCCAAAATACACCGACCGTATTCGTGACGAGTGTAATCAAACATTGCGGTACGACGGCTGGAGTAATAATAGTGCATGGGGAAACACATTAATTATCCTAGATATATGCATAATGTAGGTACTAACTTGTATGTATATATGTATACTTATAAATAAATTGCTCTCGACCTGAATTCGTACTCAAAGTTCTAAATACTAACGAATAAATAAAACGGTGGTACGTTTCAAGCAGTTAATTTCAAATAAGTTAAAACCATGTTCGCTGTAATCGTGGTCATTTTAAAGGATTGATGTACATAATTCGTTGAACAATGTGTATTTTACGTTACCATATCGGATGTTTTCAATATCGAGTGTATTCCAACACTAACCGATGCATTATCGAACATTTGCGACGTAAGTTTACTTAACACGCGTTTAAATTAGAACTATAAAACTATTAACCACAGTGCGATCGTTGTCCTTCTCCCGTTTGTTTACCCCTATGTATAATATAATATAATATGTATATATACTATATAGTAGCGGGCGGTGGTAGAGTAATGCGTATCCGGCCATCGTTTCCCAGCTACACCGGTGGCGCGTTTCTCACGTTTCGATTCTCACCATTGTCGTATATCTTGCACAGAAGCTGTTGGTTCATCGTTTGGGTTGTGCTGTTATTATGGCGATGATGTGGTCTCACTCGTGTGGTGACCATCGAACTAGAACGACAAACAACTCGCAACAAATTATAACAAAAACGCCTAAGTATTGTATATAATATATTAGTATATAGGTATTATATATATATATAGAGTACGAGACAAGTATGTATGTGTGTGTATGCGTATAAAAACGAGAAGAGAAACGATTTTAATAAGAAAAAAAACAAATTATCATTAGTACCTATTGGGATTTCAGAGAAAGCTGATGGTGTGGCAAACCACTACTACTAAGTATCGTGAAAGGTTTTTTGTAAACAAACGTATTGGTAGATTTCGCCAATAGCAGAGAGCAAATAAAAAAATATGGTGGGTGATACGGTTGTGATTCATTACTAGTTTGCAATGTATAGTCATGAATCCTTGAAATAAATGTTTTTTTGTGTTTTTTTTTTACGCATTATTTTTCCTGTCAGACTATTTGGCGCATATCATCGATATATCTATCGCATTTTATGCATATATAGTCAATCGAAAACACACCGGTTGTTTATACAGTACAAGTAGAAATCCAACACTTGGTGCTTCGGGAAAAAAATGTAAAACTATACTGTACATAATATATTTGCGCACGAGACTACATCATCACCTGTCGTTTGTAGGAAGTATAATTAAGTTATGTTGGGAAGGGGAAACGGAAGGAAACCGTCAGTCCATCTGGTCGGTCAATGTTCTTGTCTTTAGTATCGAATATCATACTTATTAATTTTTCCCCTCGGGTCGGAAACTTGTCGCTCACGAGTTATTAGAACATTCGAGACGTTTGTCATATATGCACATGGGCATCCGAAAAACATCTTGCTGTAACTTAATCGATTCCCGTCGTATATGTTGATGGGTTTCAGTACAGTATTTTATAGTGCTGAAGCAGAAACTATCGGTATACTTTATCTTTGATTATTGTATAGCTAAATTAATACTGTTGTAGAAGTGCACGAATTATTTCTGCGTGATTTTAAACATGTATGTGATATTAATCGTTTCCATCTGTATGCGATGGTCAATATAAAAAACGGTTTCTACGTACGGGATTAAAATGAATTATTAACTGAACACAGTATGCTCGATTTTCGAGAGACTAATTCCTTTTTGAAGTGTTCTTAACGTCCAACAGAATTTTATTATTTATTTTGTTGAAGTAAATTTAATATACTAAATAACCAAATCCCATTGTATAAAAAATACAGCTTTTCGTTTTATAAATCGTATTACCTTGGACGTTTTATCTTCTATAAAATATATAATGTAATAATTTATATTTATCTATTCTTACAGTTCTATAGTGAAATTAATAAAAATTGTACTTGCACCAAGACGCAATAAATGCGTCGTCGTATATTAATGCCCTAAAGTGGATTACACACTAGGCGATTCGAACGCTCGCGTTCGAGTTTTCAAAAACGCCTCGATTTAAAATCGCGAACGCATCAGATGTACACACTAGGCGATTCGAACGCCCGCGTTCGCGTTTTCAAAAACGCCGCGATTTAAAATGAATCAATGAAATGAAAATCACAATTGATCACAAATGACCTCGTAAAATATAAAATAAACGCAACGTTTTGGCGATTAAAACGTCCAATGTGAATAATACAATTGGAAATGACTTGTTTAATTTTAGAGCGTTCGCGCGATCAATCGCTCAAAATTAAACATGAACTTTTCAACGCGTTCGAACGCGACCGAACGCGCGTCTCATTTATGTGTGTGAATAAGCCCATATAAAAGTATTTGTTTAATTTTGGGCGATTAATCGCGACGTTCGAAACGCGCGTTCGAATCGCCTAGTGTGTAATCCACTTATATGTTCCAATAAATGCTAGTCGTACGGCTATATGTATATTCGTTATCGGTAAATAATGATGTTATTTATGCTAGACTACCGCCGCACTATATATTGCTATATTGCTATATATCACCAATAGAGAAAAGCAATTCAATTTCTGGTTGCCGTGTTCTGGAATAGAGTGAACTTTATTTAAATAAATTAATAAATTTAATAGAGTGAACTTATCTTTAATGTTGTTACCATTGTGCCAATAACTACCACCCAACTATCATACGACAATACTACAAGTTTTATTTCTATATCATTATCTATTTTGTGATGTTTATGATTTAAGTTCTAGTTTCTTTAGTTATTAGTTAAAAACACGCTCATATGGAATAATACATTTACAAAGACAACATTAGATATGCTATGATTTTTCTTGTTCGTCCAATGATGTAAAATATTGTAAAATATAAAAAAAAAATATTGTGTAAACATAAATTATAAAATTCTTTTTCGAACAGTCAATCATCAGTAATAGATGTGGGAAAACACTTTTCTTATTACAACTTAAAGCGTCGAAAAAAGTATACATAAGCAAAATAAGAAATATTTTTATTTGCTCGATTACATTTTTTTGTTCATATATTTCTTTTGGGGTATAGTAACAATTTCGTTTATCTGAGCTTCATAAATCATGTACGTTGCAGAATCTCGACATCGCTTTCCAGATGTCTTCTTATTAAAATCCTCCGTACTCTCCCTTCCCTGTATGTCCATAAATATTTTTTTTTCTTTTATGCGGTAGCGTTTCTTGGTTTTCATCTGTACAATTCATATATATTTACAACAGTCTTCGTTTTCGAACGACGTAACACGATAACGGCAGCGGGTGCAAGCATACATAATGTTATTATAATATTTTATCTGAATTGGAAAGGTATGTATGCTTGTATACCATACATTGCACTAGTGTTGTGCTCGTAAAATTATAAAATTGTATACATTTTTAGTGTACGTATTTTTTATTTATTTATTTTTCCTCTTGATCTGTATTAGTAATACAAGTTATTGGTACAATAATTTGTGTGCGATGCACATACTAAGGTGCATTAACAATTATTGGCGAACAGAATATATATACATTTATACAAATACATTTCTTGTTGACGATAACGTGTGGTCCATGAATAATTCAACGGTCTTTATGATATGTGTATATTCTATTGCGGCCGCGTCTGCACTACTACCATTAACTCCTTACTGTGTCTTGATATTACCACCCTTCTACCCGACTTTCTATAGAGATCGTTTAAATTTCAAAATACGTTGTGTATAGTTTCGTAACATGTACATTGTACAGCGAAAAAGACGTGTCTATGCCAATGGCGTTTTGGAATATATGCGTTCCGCGATAAAATTATTTTATTGCCCCCCTCCTAAATTTTTGCTTTTTTTTACAACCTCAGACTTCTCCACCCTCAATTAATGAAAAATATGTCCCTTGCTTGTTTTGAATAACATAAAAATTAATAATCTTGGGTTTAACAGTATATATATTTTTAAAGTGTTTTGATATACGTTAATTAATTTTATACATTTTGTGATAAAAAAATAAAAATATATAATACACTATAAAATTACCGCCCAAAAAATGTTAACATTTTGCTACTGAAAGCATTCACCCCCATCACTCCTTTCCTCTTAAATGCGCCACTGGTCTATGTTACGGTAAACATCCGATGATGGTTTTTATTGAAAAAAAATAAGTTACGAGTTACGAGTAGTCTAATTAGTATGAGTTTTTATATAGATTTTTTATTGTGTTATGCTCTCTATGTGCAAGACTTTGTATTGAAATATGAACATATAATATAGTGAGATTTTACGTAGGTATAAGTTTATTATAAGAATACTACAACGTAATTTTACAATTTTAGGTATGTACCTGCTATTTTTAAGTTGAAATCATTTTCGAAACATTTTTAAAAACATTTTACCTCGCATTTTACATAGTTTCATTGGTAGCATATTAAAACTTGGAGTTTTTTTTGTCTGTGTGTGAGAAATTGAATTATATTACTAAACCTTATTGCTTCATTTAGTATACAGTACATGATTTAAAATTTAATCATTTCATTTATAATACACTGTTCTCAATTAATATAAATTAATAATACATCTAATTTCATGCTCAATGCTTTTGCTTGCTGGATTTAATTATTTATATTTCAACTAAATTATATAAAATATACTATAAGATGTATGCATGTATGATAAATCGGCGTAAAATATACTTAGATGAATTAGGTACATTTTATGTTACATACAGAATTGTATATGAGTTTATTATATAATCATGATTTGTTATTAAAAATATATTTTTATACATAACAATTCAGTTTTTATTTATGTTAGCAGAAACATTTTATTTTACTTATAAATTATCCAAAAAGGAATACAAATAATAGTTATTTATTTTTTTGGAGGCATTAAATAACGTGCGGATAATACTAACAACAACTTCATAACTAACTTACCTTTTTTATCTGACCAAAGTACCTGGGTTTCCTGTACCACACAGGAAATCGAGCTCACGGTCTAGTAATCAGGGGTCTGTTGTGTACATTTAATAAAATTATTTTTGTTATTTTTTATTCCCATAATATATTTTTATAGGAATGATACTAGAAATATGTATGACGTGCACTGTTTTTAATGTTAGATATATTTATTCACCATTTTCGTGGGTAATTTTCGGTTGAAAATCTTATTGTTTTGCATTTTTTTTTTTATGTTGAATATTAAAAAAAAAAATGCTTAAGTAAAAATATAATATCATTAAAATAATATTTAAAAGAACAACCACGTACTATTGTGTTTCTAAAGATAAAAGCATTAAAAAAAACCAACTTGTCTTATATTAAAAAAGACAGGAGATAACAAGGGTGTTAAGTGTAGAAAAAAAAAAAATGTTAATTATCGTAAATTTTCATTGGGATGTTTAATGGAAAATATTCGCACAAGGTCATCGGGTCGGTCGGTAAATTTGATTATTATGTACTATAATGGCGCGCACACCATTTATTTCAAATGTCCAATTCGACTCGTACTAATCATTTGTTTTACAGTTAATTCAATTTTGAGCATAATACTTGGATGGATGGTTAATTTTAAGTTATAATACGTACAACCCACGTTTCAAGGTTTTCTTTTTTGTAATTTGTACATTATATTCGAGTCTTTCTGAATAATAACTTGATTCATAATTATAATACCAAAAACATGGTTGATAAAATAATTAATTATGACTATGAAATTAGACAATTATGTAGTATTTTCGTTTTGTATAATATTATTTGTGTATTATAACTCATTGTGATAATCATACTTTTTGTTACAGACGTCTAGAGATGATCGGCAGAGTAGCGCACCGGAAGCTGTTGGAAATGGGTCCCGAGAACTTTTGGAGGAGACATTAAAAGGTCCTAAACCATATCCAAGCATTGTTTTACCCACCGGTGGTGGATTCTGGATCGATGGTCAAGATCAAAATGAATACGAGCCTACTGCTTCCGGCGGGGCCGGTTCGTGGAACAATAAAATCGAGACCGACGACACGGCAAAAGCTTATCGAAGATACTACATGGGAAGGGTGAGTGTTCTGCTACTTGCTTAAGACATTATTTTATTATATACAGTTGATTACACAATATTTTTTGTAGGAATTTATTTTTCCTTTTTTCCTTTTCCCAATTCTTTCGAAAGAAAATACGATAACGTAGATAAATTACAAAACAACAATACGATTAGAAATAATTTTAAAATCAAAAATCAAATAGGCCAATAAAAACTTATAATAAAATCGTAATCGATCTTCATAATACTATGCTGTATCCATTAACCTCGTTGGTTTTCCATTATGTATGACGCCTCGATAAAAACCACCGCCTGCCGACGAACATTTTGATAATACTGCGTTTACATAAAACCTACCGATACAGCAGGGTGATCGTTTGTTATACCAAACACGTTACCATGTTACGAGTAGCTGATGTACTATTGTGTGTATAGGTGCACTATAATAATAATTATATGAATATTAGTAATGAATAATATTAGTAACAATAAGGTCGCGTACCTAATAATACCTATGAAACTTGTGACTTTCAATGTAGTTCAAGGAAATCGTCTCACAAATCATATTTGTTTCCATTCTTTTCTTTGAGATTTTTTTTTTTTTGTACGAATTTTATACCTACGTGACATGTATTTTAGTCTCATAAATTTTAACGCGTGTTTAGAAGACGCAACCAGTGATTGCAAAGCATGCTTTGCCGGACGTAACTGCGAAAAGAGGACGTGGCATTTTCCAAGAAATCTAATTTTATTACATATAGTTTTCGCGGTTAAATTAATAACAAACACGCAACGTAGTAGTATTCTATTTAATATTTTATAACGTAACGCTGGGTATTGCGAATACCTATGGCGCCGGCAAGAAATCGATGTTGACTTATATAATACGATATTTTTTTTTCGTCGTCACAACCCCTGAAGTCGATTACCGCGGTAAAATTGCATTTGCCGTCGTAAAATATCAGACAGAATGATTTACGAGCTTACATTTAGGCTAAACTTTGCCTACGAGAAAATTTGTTTTCAAACCTAACAATATTTTACTTATTGATATTAAATTAAAAATATAAATGTATTCGTTCCCCATTTTAAGAAAAAATTTACGGTAACTTCTTCAACTGCTCGTTTGATATTTTAGACTAATTGTAGATTACTATGTTACAATTATTACACCTCATGAATTAATTCCTAGAGCACTAATAATATTTGTAACATACATTTCCCATGTTAATGAAACGTGTAACGTTTGTATTACGTTATGTACATATTACAGTACCCATATACGGTTATACGTCTTATATACAAGCACAGCAGCCGCTCACAATGGAGACAATAATAGTAATAATAATATTATCATTATTATTATTATGTTTCTGATAATAGACCTCTCCATCGTGTCCGTTACGTCGTCATCATCGTCGCGTTTTCCACGCCCGAAGAAGTTGATGACCTCATAGGTACACCGTATACATTATAAGCGATCGCGTTTTGATAACGTTTTTGGTATGTCTATAGTGTTGCACAAAAAGCGAAGGAATACGGCACGTGCGCATCTGCAAGTAAAATATTTTAGGGAATAATCAGTTATAATGTAGTTACGCCAGCACATATATTTTTTGTTATTTTATGTCGTACACATTTCACTCCAGTTTGAAATTCGACTTTTCTATTTAAACTCCCGTTTAGGATTGTTGCGATCTTTTTATTTGATGTTTAAAAAGCGTGTCGAATAATTTAAGTGTATTTATATATCAGAAAAGTGTTATCATAAACAATTACTAATGTTTTTTTAGTGTTAATTCCGTTCAATACAATTTTATTCTTTAAATTATGTTTATTTTTAAATATTCGTGAAAAACGGTTTAGCGTTTTTTGATAAAAATGTTTTTTCCAACTTGGTAATAAAAATTGACGACGATCACATATTATTATTATATACCATTAATAATATTTATTATTGTTTCCAATAATGCTACGTTCAACATCTCTGTAGTGTTCAGCAATTATCAACTACGTAATACTGCAGAATTTTTATACCGATTAAATATGAGTAATAATTATTACTCGACATTAATGCATATATTTATGTATAGTAAGTATATTATAATATAGTAGTTTTAATAACAACAGCAGCAGTCATAAGTGTATTGACGATGTGTTTGAGTGATCGATGGAATATGTCCTCGTATCCTACGGATATTTTCGTGATCATGAGATACATTTCACAACTTCATTCATGCGATTTTATTTCATTTTTGAAAAAATAACCATAATAATTTATAATATAAACTCATATGTAATACTATTTGATACGTACTTAAATCACTTAATGCTATATGCTAATCTGTTCGAGTGAATACCGTGATATATTCGATTGTATGAATAAACATTCGGACACATAAACACGCGCATTTAGACCGTTTAAAGCACTTCATCATAGCATGCGCTTAAGATCCAAGTTTATGATATTATACCGCAATTATGAAACCATTGCAAACAGTCCACCCAAATATGATACTATTAATTTTTAGAACAACCAAAAGTAATGTTATTATGATAATGAGTATAATATTTTTCAACACTTTTCTACTTCGACCTTCGATCTAAATTTCGTTCGTCTTCTAAAATAGTTTAGTCGTAGCGAGGTAGTTCATCGGTCATCATCTTGAAACAATAACCGTCCCACTCAATTTTTATTTACTTCTCGACAATTATTTTCAACGTTGTGAATTTGTAATAAATGATAATAATGGATTATATACATTGTATACCGACCGGTTGTTTTATATTAACCGGTTGCGAGTAGGTGTACCTATAATACTGTACTACCTAAAATATAGTATTATTGTATTTTGTTGTAATATTACTAGCAGAACTTGTCCTACGTTTGTACCTATGTCTTACGCAATTCTGTAGAACGCGCACCGTATAGTCGAAGTGGATACTATACGTACGAATATACATTCATATAATGCTGTCTCAGTAATCCCTAAGCAAAAGAGTAAATATAATTTATAATTTAATTTAATCAATCAAAATCTATATTTAACTTCTGCTTGTAATAAATAACAGTCCAATCCGCATTTCAGATAAACTTTAATATACAAACGATACCAAGTATTGTGCCTGTGATACAAATTTCTTAATTACAAATTTTTAATTACAGCACCAACTAAACTTATTGGAAAAAGAGTTTATATTATGGAAAATAAAAATTAATACAAACAAATCTAGCTACATTACTTTCTCCAGTCGAATTAATAATTGTAAACCAATCAAACTTTACAACCAATAATTAGCTCAAACCAAATATGTAAAATACCTTAGTCTCATTTTTAAAAAATGTTTAACTTGCAAAGACCCTACTTTGATTAAAAAAAAAAAAATTAATACCACATTAAATTTATTCTGATTTCTCCTAAAATCCAAATTAAATCCTTAATTCAAAATTCTTGTATATAAAGTGTTGATTTAACCTGTATGACAGCGGTCACCAGATGACGACTTGCGAACAAATTTTATTTGACCCACAGACAAGGAATATAAGTAAAAATAAATAGTAAAATACAATGATTTTTACTGAAGGAAGCAAATATTATACTGATTGCCAGACATATCTTATCTCTCGTGTCTTAAAGTTTAATTGGGTAACCAACTACAGAATGTGCCGATTATACGTCAATGCTTGTCCGTCAATTACCGCCGACCTGCGCTGACTTTATTTTCGTTGTATAACATTGTTACTTGCTCGATGTTTATTTTTTTTATTTGATTATGAATAAGCAAAGATGAAAAATTGAATTGAAAATCAATAGTTCTGTCTGAATGGATAGAAATATTTTATTTTATTCTAACTGTTCAGGGATCTTGCCAATTTGTTTAATTTTCCACCAGAATGTATTTATTTTTAAAGTTTTTAATATTAAACATTATTATGAGACTTCACATGAATCATTTGCCGAAAAATGTATTATAATAAAAGTTATAAGTATTTGCTTTAAATTTTGATAACCCCCGAAAATTTTCAAAATTGCCAATGCGGCCCTTCAAAAATATTAATGACCTCTGGTCTTTATGGTATTACGATATTCAAATCTTGGATAATTTTGCTTCAAGTTATTTATAAAAAAAAAAAATCCAGTGTTCGCAATCTATTTGCTTACCCACTATAATAAAATCTCCCTGATATGTTAGTAATTAAAATTTATTCTTTTCTGATCTGTAAATCAAATGTGTAAACCATATCATAACAATTTTTTATCTATGACTTCATAGCAAATAATAGTTTCCACACCGATCTCAAAAGAAGTTATCGTGTTTCATACCTATTGCCAGACAACCCGATAAGAAGACTTAAACGTAAATATTATTATTCAAAATAAATAACAGTTAAAAGATTCTAAAAAAAATGTTATTACTAAAATTTAAAGAAATCGAAGTATAAATTATTTTCAATTAAATTTTCCCATAAAATTGTAGTTATGTATAATTTATTTTTTTATAATACAATTATTGTCGTTTATTTATGTTTACTATTTGGAATCCATAAAATAATAATGAAAGAATAGCAATGTGTCCTTTCTCCAATTTTAATGCTTCATAATTTTACATCGGAATAAAAAATTAAATTAATATTATCATTTATACAGTGTATTTATTTATTGAGTTCTACAAATAATTTGATCATCACAGTGGCTTGAAATGTATAACCGAAAATAAAAAAGATAAAACAAGAAATCGAATTTGTAAAATATATTCAAACATTTTTTTTCTGTCTTCTTAAAATTTTTAACAGTAGAGTCTAAGTATGGTATAAAATGTAGTCAATGTGATATTTATATAACGAAAAATATATATTGATCTAGCACTAAGTAGCACTACATCCAGGCTTCAAGTTATTTGATATAAGTATATCAGATACGACGAAAAGGAATTACGAGCATATTATAGCAGCACAGGATTCGTAATCCGGTCATTTATAAAATATGATTTAGTAACATACGGATACTAATATACTATTACATCTACTTTATATTATGTTACTACAACTGTATTATTTGTATTCAAGTGTCTGCTCTCGCATTATGGAAAAACGTATTTTTTTTTCTCAAATAACATAATTTTACTATAGTAGCTGTTGATCTGCATGTATGTGAATATTCGAAATTATTATATTTTACATTCACTGTG
>JASXSY010002180.1:0-160782 GCA_034509805.1 Sipha maydis
GGCAAAGGAAAATTATTCGATCGTAAAATTTATCGTCTTAAAAATAAACGTTATATGATGATGATGATGACTATTGATCGAGAAAAGGCACACCAAATCTTATTACCTTATCAACCGTAAGCTGCAAAAAGGTTCTTATGTCTGTATTTAGACCGTCCCTGTGTATGGTAGATATTACGTTACTTTTGAATAATGTAATAATGAACACGTTTGCAGGATGGATAGTGTGCTTTCTTTCTCCTCGGCTTTTTGAAATGACAACTGAACCATTACCGCATTCATAACGTCCACATATATATAAATGTGTTAGCACTCATAATAATATCTTAAAATGATTTACGAAAGTCGAAAACTAAACATTTTTGCACACACCCACCCACTCACACACACTACACTGACCATGCCATTACTATTTTTAAGCGTATTCTATATCGTATGTCGTTCTTTAGTAAATTTATTTTTTAATAAACACGGTTGAGCCTCGGTAAAACGTCATAACAGTTGATACGCATTTGAATGGAAACAATGATTATTATTTATACATTTATTTTCTGTCTACGTTACCTTTTAGTTAATAAATAAAAGAAACGTCTGGCCGATAAATGAAATTTATGACGTGAAAATATAATTTTATATTTTGACCGGAGGTTTAATATGCAGATCATTAAATTCAAGCAAAAATTCATTAAATCTCATTCCCCGTCGGAGGTTTTTTTTATGAGTATTATATAAGTACATCGCCATTCCATTTATGGGCCATTCTAAATTTTAAACATTCATCATCAAAACAATTCCAATAAATATATGTATATATAGAATACACCAGGTGCGATGATAATGGGTTTTTGTTAAAAATAAATGTATTTTTTAATAAAGCAATTCGATAGTTCCATTCTATTATAAGAGTTTTATACGTTTTTATTGATTCATTTTTTTCAATTAATTTCCTAATAATAATTAATGTAAACTAAATAATAATAAATAATAATTAACCTTTATAAACTATTTTCAATAAAATCAATAGTTTATTGGACTATTATAATTAAGTCTTATAGTGGGTAATTCTAATATTTTAATAGTTACTAATTTTCCCAAATTCTAAAATTTTGTTTTATGTTTAAATTAATATAATTTTTTTTTATAAGTGAAGTAAAATACAGTAGAAATAAAGGTTTAAATGTGTAGGTATAAATTTACTTGACTGGCTAATCTACCACTAGAAAAGCCATCAACGCGGAAAATTCACTGTAGTTGGCATTCTATGTTCTCTGAAAAAAGTAAAATCAAGTGATGGTATCCAACAGACTTGGGTAAAATACTTTTTAAAAGTATTTAGAATAAATACTCGAATACTTACAAAAAATAGTATTCCGAATATGTATTCAAATACTTTATACAAATTGTATTCCGAATACATTATTTAGAATTTTTCAAAAGTATTCCGAATACTTTTAAAATACTTCTAGTTTTTCATACTATATAAATTATAGATATCATGAGAAATATTTGAAATTGTAGACTAAATATATGTTACTTTATTGCATTTTTATGCTATATAATTGTTATAGATTATGATTTACAACACTAATAAAAATCTGATAAGAGCTTATATCTACAACATATGAAAAGAAGTAATAAAATCGTTTAAAAAAATGTAATGTTTAAAAGGTATTCGAAATAATGTATTCAGAATACTCGTTATAAGTATTCAAAATACTTCATTGAATACTTTCAAAAAAAGTATTTAAAAAGTATTCTGAATACAGTATTCCGAATATTGTATTCGGAATACTACCCAAGACTGGTATCCAAGTATGTTTTAAACAATTATGATTATCGTTACCACGTTCATACCGAACAAATAATATTATACTACCTTGTACTAGGTTGTTATTACTACATCCCGTAAGGCCGTAACCGTAATAACCTATACAAATAATTGATAATACGTTATGTTCAAAACAGTTTTAAAAAATATCGTCGTTCGTACTATGCCTTTTATTACATAAAATATATACCATAACACTACCGATGGGTGGAGAAGGGAAGAAGCTCCTTTAGCCCTACTCCTAGATACGTCACTAAATTTGATAATATATTGAATTATCTTTCTACTCGGATGATAATTTAAGTACGAAAATGACACACGATGAACGTGTCCAACATTAATTAAAAGCCGTTCGGTTTAAAAATACAACCGTACATACATGCCATGTACGTATTGTACGTACATTGTTTTGAGGCGCAATAAATATTTAAATATTACAACCCACATGCGTGGTAACGTTATCGAATATCAAAGTATTTAAAAAGCATGTAGGTAGAAGAACGCGCATATCATTACAGAGGTATACATTTGTACGGACGAATATTATCGTATTATTATATTGTTCTCTCGTGACGAATAATTTTTTTCTTCCATCGAAATTCTCGGAACCACAACGCGTGTTTGCCGACTCGGGCCGCCTTCGACGATCGTAAATCCGACGGGACGTCCATTAGCATTTTACCGGTGCCGGAGCTGCAGTACCCGGTGTATCGACGCTTGTCCAATAAATTAATTACAATTTCGAGACATCCTTGCGTGCACATTTATAAATTTATACATATTATAATATTATGTATAGGCTCATGCCGCATTTTCGGACAATCCGATGAGGTCAGGTTTTTTTGTAGTCACCCACCCCACCCAATTTCTCTCTCGGTTCACCGATTGTTTATTAGACGTACATTTTCGTACGCGTATTATAATAATGCGTACTGCAGCAAGTGTATACATATAGACATATTTTTTTCCCTCTTTCGATATTCATCCAGCCGAATTAAAATAGTCAAATTGTTGGTTCTTTATAAATATATATATATATATTGTTTTAGGCGGCTGTACGCAGCGCCGCAGTTTTTAGCCGCAGTCGCACAATCGAAGTCTTGAATTAAAATTTATCGCGTCTACCTCGTCGTCGTCGGTCTTATGGCGGCGATGGTCAATTTACATAGCAGTTAGCCCAATATTCAATGGTCTGGCTTTTATTATTATTACTTTTTTCGTATAGACGTCAACACGAGTAATCTTGTCACGTTATATAGGTTGCTTAGTGTGTGTGTGTGTGTGTGTGTGTATGTGTTGGCGTGTGAGCGTGAGCGCGTGTTTGCTTCTGCATGTGTCTTCTATTAGCACACAATGGGTTCTCGGAATTTTTATTATTACTGTCGTCTTTTTTTTTTCGGTCCTTAACACTGATACCGATTCGTATCCGATATTTATTCCGGTATTTTATTATATAATACATTGTGTCTCGACTTCCAGGTGTCATCGAACACCACTGTAGCACACGCACAATCGTGCAACTTAAACAGAAACAAAAGGGTTAGACGATATTACACGCTCACGAGTGGTGTAGATGTTGCAACGAACGAGAATAGTAATATAAATAATAATAACAATAATAATAATAATAATACAAGATAGACCGAGAGAATGGGAACATTTTAAACAACTCTCACTGAAACCTAAGTAAAAATATATATACATTAATTTTTATGACTAAAAACAGAGGGAACATTATATGACATTAAGAGTCCAAAGGTCGAAAATATCGTGTACTACAACTAGTGTCCGTTTGTACGTACACGTTGCTGAAATCGGACGCGACACAGGTCGCAACGAGTTGCGGCCGAACAGTTAAGAAAAGATGACCGACGATCGCATGTTTTCTGTCAACATGTTGTTGTCGGACAAGTCGCGTTTCATTGGTGACCGTGTTACGGAAAAGCACGGTATTCTTAACCGTTGGACCTTCGACGGCTCGGAACGTCGATTACGTTTTCGGGAAAGAATACAATCGAACTGCACGCACCTGCTGAATCCAGCGAGAGTTTTCGCGAGTCCTCCCAGAAGACGTTGTACGCAAATCAGTGGACAGTTTAGACGTCCGCGACGGCACGCGTATCGCGTTCAGTGTTTCGCGCTCGTTTTTTATCTGCACGGGTCGGATTTCGATCTGCCGATCGGGCGCTGGTCGTATGACGGGCAAATACACGCACGGCCCGCGCGGTACCGTAAATCGGTGTCCTCCCGCCGGCCAGTGCGGTGTGATGTATTTTATTGCGCAAACAGACCGTGTTCGTACCGTGTGCCCGCCGTAAATGCGCTCACGTACCCGGGCACAGGCCGCCTTGCGCGCGCGGTGTCTCGCGCAGGTCGGAGAGGTCTTCTTCTGACCCCCCACGGGCCTAGCACAATATCGCGTACGACGACTGTGTGTACGAATGCGTCCGCACGGAGCGAGGCCGCCACGCTTGTTTCGAGCTTTTGTCACGCACACGCGCGTACATCGTGTACCGTACGATTGATGTGGCGTGCCCGTGGCGTACGGCATTCTGCAACGCACGTGTTTGTGCACCGGTTAATATACAGCCGGTTCAAAAGAACGCGCGTTCCTTCGATTTCGTTGTTCGTATTTAAGGAGACCGTTCCGGGAGATCCGCTCTCGCGAAAATAACTTATTCGCAACGGTAGACCCGTGCGTTTCAACCGAGTTGGACCGGACCACACGGTTTACAACCTCTCCCAACCTTTCCCGTTGTTACCCGTTCTCGTTAAGGAATACCCCCGATCTTCTAAGTAGTCAATTTTTTATTTAAACTGTTCTTTGCGTTCGATTTCGAAATAATGAAGAATTGTTTAACGGGAGCTTAGAACATTTATAGTCCGAAAACAAAAAAAATCCATTTGATGAGATGAAGGAATCCCCCGGTCTTCGAAAAAATCACGTCCTTTTTAAGGCAAATAATATTTTTTAAGTATTTTTTAATGTTTAACACAATTTGGATTAAAACATGCACGTAGTCGCACCTCGTCGGAAATAATATGCTTTTCAAACACGTGTTTTTAATCGATTATAATATGGAAAGTCTTACGCGTTCACGAAGACACATCTGGGTGTGAAATATAAAAACATTTTTTTTCTGCGCTGCATCGTCGAAAAGCGTTCCGAGTATATTAAATAGGCACTGAAATTCGGGTGTACAGCTGAGAACCAAATAAAGGATATATAAATATTAACAACAAAAAAATAGTACGACCCGGACGAGAAAAAATATAAATGTAATTTTTACATAGTGCATAGTATAGTTATAAGTAGAAGTAGAAATAGGCACTTGTATTGAAAGACTACAGAGGTTTCGTAAAAATAGAATCCAATAATATTTTGTTTGTTTTTCAACTATGTGTGGTTTTCATAATATGACGTGACGGTAATGTCCAATACGTGAAATGAAAGTTTTCAAGGCACGCAAAAAAAAAAAAAAAACATACACAGCGTTTGCGAGAATATGATAAAATATTTTATAGTACATTATTTCATAGAAAACGGTTCGTCGGAAAGAACTGTAAGAGCTAAGTATACGTACGCGAACAACTAATAATACGAATGCGCTCGTAAGTTATACGTTGAAACGCGTTGTCTAGATGACGATAGTGTGTGTACGCCGTAATAATTATTTATTTTTATTGCGTATTATAAAATGCATACAACAAATCACGTAGTACTAAAACATTGGCTAGCGGCTTTTTTCACACGACCCGCAACCGCGAGCTAAAAATGAACCTTATTGCAATATTATTTAAAACAAATAGTTGTAAACAATAAAATTTCGGACGGTCTGCGCGCGAAACGTTTGCTTCGAACAACGTTTTTTTCTTTGCGCGCAGTATCCTGTTTCAATATTTTCGGATCGGTTGACGATCACGGAGCCCAATCTCGCCCGTTGTACACGACCAAACGCGCGCGCGCGTATGTATAATATACCGCGTGTTGCCGAACGGTTCGTAATCATACGTTGTACACGTGTGGAATTGTAGATCTCTTGCGGAAAACGTCCGAGGGGATGGGGAGTGAAGCAAGAAAGGGCGAAAAAAAAAATAATGAAAACAATAACAATGGAAGAGCAGAATGAGAATACCGTCAGTCCGTTACACGTGCGTGGACGTCTCAAGCGCCGTACAATCCCAAGTCGTCGGGTAAACTTAACGGGCGGCGGTGGTGTAGATACGGAGACGGATAGTCGCATATTCATGGGTCACGGTGAAACCTAATCCAACATGGCCGACCCAAGAACACGCACACGTATATATATATTTATCTCGTGTGCCTTTCCTCCTCTACGTCATCTCACCGACCGACCGCCACACGTCGTACTATTATTATTATTATTATTATTATTATAACGCGGGCGCGTTCATTTCTCGTACGTTTTCCCTGGGGGACGTGCGCGGACGACTACCACTATGGCGATGGCATGTATATGCGAGCGCGCGTGTATGTGCGAGAGAGAAAACCCGTTGATATAATTTAATTTCTTCTTCTTCTTATTTTTATCCTTCTCGTTCTTCTCCTCCTCGTCCTCCAACACCCGTATAGTATAGTAGATATAGTATATTTCTCCACGCGTCCTCTAGCTATACCGCACACGACCTGCGTGAGACGTGTTGGAGGAAATACGTGGATCGAATACCGCGTATGTGTATGTGTGTGTGTGTGTGTGTGTGTGTGTGACGGTGATGAAGGCGCGTGCGCAAACTCGCATAGTAATACACACAATGATAATAAAAATATTGAAAAAAATAAATATAAGGAAAACAACGAATATTGTCCTACCTTCACATCGACCACCTCACCACCCTTCGCTGAACCAACCGTTGAACCACGTACCGTATGTGAGTGTATAATATTTATTATTATTATTATTATTATTTCCCTTTTTTCCTTCTTTACTTTTCCAACAAAAATAAAAAAAAATACATTACTTCTGCCGTGTGACCCGTGGGGGTTGATCAGCCGACGCCTACGGTGTAATATGTATTTTTATTTTTTCACAAAGCTCTCACACGTATAATAAATTGATATCTATTTTCGCTTCAATAGTCTTACACATTCGTCTATGAATACTGTTGAGACGGTGATCGTTATGGTAGATGGAATTAATTTGGAGCTGGTCTAGACCCCCCTGACCACGGCAACGGTTGGAAAGTAGATCCTTCCATGTGCACCTGGGATTTATTGTGACTTTACACTTGCAACGATGATACAAACTCATAACCTATGGAACCATCACCTGAGACGCTTAATTTATTTTAATTGATTTTGTTTGCTTCATCATCGAACAGTCCGACACACTTGAAGTATTCATTTGTACTTATTGTATGATCGTAGCATAAAGTTCATGTAGATATTCAGGTTTCAGTGTCTAAAGATTTAATTTGAACTTAACTGGTGGATGGATGTATTCTACTTACATAATTAAAGTATATGTACAAAATTTGATATTATATATTATGTATAACTTTTACTGTTTAATTTTTATAAGCATTTACCAATATCGAAAAACACACTCAGACAGAGGACTATTATGTTTACCACGCGTGACGATGATCTATGACCAGTATTACACACAAATACATACAAATTAACTTTCAACGAGTACTGCTGTCGAATGGTTCTATCGTTAATCGGAACCAATAATTATTATTGATCATCGGACCGAGAATAATATACTTAAATAATGAAACATGGTTAATAAATAAATATTATTGATTAGATATGTAGCACATGGGGGTATAGTATATACCGATTGAATATCGTCTCTTCGGTGAATATCATATTATACAAATGTTACATATTAACTGAAAATCCTGTAATGAGTTCAACATATTGAACCATAGTGATCCTTTTGATATCGGTGTACATTAAACATTCGTATTTGATTCTTTGTACAAATAACAGTTGAAAAATGTTTAATAAATAAAAATTAACTATAAGAATGTAAAAGGTTTTGTTAATTTATTGCAACGCCGATTGATCCAATAAAATTCTTCTTCGTATTTATGGTAAAATAAATAAGATTAAAAAAAAAAAAAAAAACATTCTAACCACAATTCAGACGAATAATAATGATAATTCTACAATATAATTACAAAAAATATACAATTTTGTTTACTTAAATATAAAATAAATAAGCGTTGACTTTATTTAAATTGATTTTATACCGACGGCTGGAATTTATTCATTAAGCAATGTCTCGAATCTTGTGTTTCATTTATAACAAAGAAGTTGACGACTAGTTCTGAAAAAGAAAAAAAAAATTGTTTTGTTAAGAAATAATAACTCGGTCATGCATACAAATGATTGGCGTTAATTAAATAAAACTGTAAGACTATAAATCTTAAATGATAATAATATTGGATAACTCATATAATGAATTATGTAATTAACTTGTACAATTAACCTATATGTTTAAAATTGCATTGCACGTTAATGATTTACATTATCACTTTTTAGAGTAGTATCACGGATAGTTTGATAATAGAACAATCACACATAGATTATAATTGGTATGAACGATTTATGTTCGTATTGTAAGTTAATTAATTAACGATTAATACTCGTATACAAGTAACGATTACATCAAGTATGATGTATAGGTATGTGGTAGGTGTATTCCATCATCGAACAATAATTGTCTACAATCATTTCGATTCGATAAAATTGGTAAAAGAAATTGATACATTTTATCGTGTAATACTTTATATAATAGCATTTTGATTTCTCTCCAAAAGCGATCGAACACATTCCGAACATTTCATTGAAGCCTACTTATCAATTACTTTTTGACCCTTACAATCGGCTATTAAACCTTTGGGTGTTGACACAGACGAGCATATGAAAAAACTCCATTCGCTAAAAACTTTTTAAAGAATTCTCGCGGTCTTCCATAGATATAATATGCCGTATCCAGTCGATATTGGTGAAATGTTGTGAATTTATAATTATTTATAAGTCTTAATGGTTTTCATACCATACTAAACAAATCCAGTTTAAATATTGTGCGAATTAAGACGAATCGAGAAAATGTCAAACGTTTGAATACTTTTTATATTTTACAGACAACTGTTATCTATAAACATTTTTTTTTTACTGCCCAAAGAATACATTACACGCGAATATCCGTCATTTGATGAGTCATTGACTCTGAAAGTCGTAACTCGTGAAACACACCAGCATTACAATTATAGATATTTAGGTTGGATTTAAATAATAAAATGTCTTATTCAAAATCACATAAGCCATGTTATGTGCTTTACTGTTCTTTTAATTAATTATAGACTTAATTAATAATTTTACTATACAACAAACATATAATACCTTATTTAATATTAATTCAATGAAAAAAACACTAAGTCAATTCGTATTTTTCATTAATTTTGCAATTTGCGTAAAGGAAAATTCAGTACGATTCTTCGCTGTCAGTGGACCGTACAATTTTTCGTTTCGCCGAACACCATTTCTCTTCTCGTCCCACAACCCATATAAGAATATTTAACTTTTTTCCTCTTCGATAATTCATTCTTTTTATTATTCTTTTTTTTTTTTTTTTTTTACTTTAAAATAGGACTTGCTCGTCCGTATTATAATGGGTCCTTTTCCGGTTTTATACAATAGACGGGTTCGGTTTAATTAAACGATGTATACATACCGGGTGGACGGACTATATATAATATGTATTATATTCGGAGGAAAAACCAAGGGAAACTACGCCGACTATTATTATTTTACTGAAGGGGTGAGACCCGCGAGTTTACGAGGGGTAAATTGTCGAGTTTCTTCGTTATTTTCTTTTCTCTTTTCAAATCCGTTTCGTTTATTTACACCGAATAGTACTGCTGCCCGGTAACAGCTTCCGATTGGCAGCGCCACTTGCCGGCTATGTTGTATCTACATGCACTATTTTATATTAGCTATAGATTCGAGTAAGATTACGTATTTAATCGCTTACTCTTTTAGAATATCGTGATTCGTCGTTTTTACGACTGATGATCGGTAAACTAAGTAAGCAAGAGTATTTTTATTTACACTCAAGAACTGTAGGCGTATAATATAAAATAGTAAAAAGTATAATTCATGAAAATTATTGTGATTTTACTGTTGAAAACAATGTTAAAAGTTTTTCACGAAAAACAATTCATTTATATTTTCAAATAACAATTCGTTATTCAAAATGTTACCTTCGTATTTCTTTTAGCGTGAGCGAGTAAAAGTGAGTTGTCACCGTAGGTTGTAACAAATATTATATGCATATATATTACGACAAGTTAATCAACTTGGCTAATTTAAATACAATTCTACAGATACATTGTAATCGCATTATATTTATTTATTGTACTAATGTCTTTTTCTGTTCACGCAACATTAATAAAATCCAAAATTCACAATATTTTATCGTTTACCCATAAGAATGTCACAAAATTTGCTTAATTCACTTGCGTGATGTGAATATAACTATATTTCATCAAAAGTTCACGTGCTCCATATTAACTTGATATTATTGATGTAAAATGTTAAGAAAAAATAATTTATATCGTACAAACGCATTTGCATATACTCTACATCGTATTTCATAATAAATATAATACGACTCTTATTACACACGTTCTATGCATTTATAGATAACCTGTATTCTAAAGTATCATATTCATGTCGAGATTTGTTTTATAAATATTTTCGAGTACGTACTTATATCCATAGTAATGCATTGATAGTTATTATTTCATGCAGCTCCTAAGTGTGTGAACTTTTATCGTGCATAACATGTGTTTTTAAGTCTTTTTGTCTTAAAATTTTTAGAACTAAAATATAAACGTATTCTATAACCATAGCCATTTATATAACATTACTCTTTTAGTTGTTCACTCCCACAATATTATTCATTGGATATCCATTACTGCGAATGAAAAGTAACAGAGGTTAAAATTTAAAATTAAAGTTTATACTGAAAAAAAAACATACACTCGTAATTAAAAATGTTAATTTAATTTTTAATTAACACTGCTAGTCACTTATGTAATATAATTTTTTGGTAATAATTTACCATTTTGTTAAGTATATATTTAAATACCTATCATTGTTATATATGTATATTAAATTGTATCAATCATGAATTGTTGTTTTTATTTTTAAAATATATTCCTTTGATATTAATATAATTTTAGGGAATCTAAGTATTTTAAAAACTCTATACAGTTACATCCTTTCACATACAATGTTATTAATTTTACTCTTCGTTATATATATTTTATATAGGTATAAATACTAATATCAGACATTTGTCTTTTACATGTTTTTATATTTCCTAAACATTAGATTAAAAATACGAATTCACTCTTTTGTATTTTTATGACAATAACAAATATTTATAACTCATTTCATCTAATATAATTTTTATAAATTTACCAGTTCACCTATAATCTTGAACTAATATTAGTATAATAAAATATGACAGTAGTGTGCGGTATATGGTAATCATTTGTATATAGCATGTATGCAATAAAGTAATAACCAAAATAAATAATCCATAAAACTCGAAAAGATTCGGGCGGACTAAAAGCGCGATAATATAATTGCATACCTGAAGTATATAATCAATTCCGAGCAGTTTTTATCGTTATTATTTTACTTATCAATGGTAAATTATTAATGGGATTTCGAAAGCAAAATCCTCTTGTACATATATATACATGTATTTATTTAATAATATAATGGGCGTGTGCAATAACTCACACAATACGTGCATGTATACATCACGAGTGGAATAGGTGAGAAAGAGAGAGAAGGAATGAGTGGAACGCGGGCGGCGAAGAGAAGACGAGGTTGGTGGTGAATAAAAAAGCCCGTGTAGTATATGAGTATATAGGTAGGTACCTGGCTATTGTTCGGTTGAGAACTTTTTGCGGCGGGCGTTGAGAAAACGGAATAAAAGTTTTTCGCCGGGCTATCGATGAAATTAAAATTATTTCCAATCATTATATCTACCCAGGCTTTCTACTGCAGTAAAAACTGCTGTAGGCCCCACCCTTGTTATTTCTTTTATACCTTTGCCACAGCTGCGCCCCCCGCGACGACGAAGACGACCCTTCTGTGCGCACACACCCGCTCGCTCGCTCGTATATACGTATATAATGATTATGCCGTACGGACTCGGGGTTCCTTTTTTCTTTATTTTTCCTTTCTCAGGGCGAGAGTGGTTGGGCAGGAGAGGAGAGGTGAGTTGTAATTATTATTCACGTTGCGCGCACGGCTTGAAAATAAAAGAAACGGAGAAGGAGAAGAGGAAGAAGAAGAAGGAGAAGAAGAAAATAATGTAAAGGACGCGCGGACGACGAAAGAAAAGCAGTGTTTGTGTGTATGATAGAGAGAGAGAGAAACAGTGAAAGAGAGCGAAAGAGAAGCGGCAAAGGGGCTGGTCGCGCGTTTCGTAATAATTGTTGCTGTTCAGCAGGCGCTATGAGGGTAGAAGGACGAACGACGAGAAAGAGAGAGAGAGAGAGAGAGACAATACGACGCGATAACGAAAAAAAAAAAAACGGCGAATAATTGACGGCGCGGAGGGCGTGTGTACCGCCGCACTTGCGCTTTTCGTCTGCCCGGCCTCTCCGGGCGCCAGTGTTCGCGACGACGTGAGAGAGCGCGAGCCGCGTATATTACACCGTACGTATAATGCGTAGCCGGTAAATTGTACCTGAATCGGAATTCGCACCTCCTCCTTTTTCCGCTCTCGACAAGTGTTATCCTTGTCGTCACCATTATCATCGGAGTCGCCGTTGTCCCGTCGCGACGACCCAGAGTTAGTGCGCGTGTGTCCATTGCGAATTTTTTTCACGACTGTACCGACAAACTTATCGTGAATTTCCATGAGCAAACTTAGGAGTGGACGCATTCGGCGTCGGCTCTCCCGATACGCGACCTAGCTTCTACTACCCACTATCCGTCCAACTGACCCTTTACCGTGATAATAACTGTGGAACGACGGATCTGTAACAATATGTTTTTCCCTCTGCTGTTTCTTCCTCTCCCTCGCTTCACATAGTCCACAGACGAGCCCGTGTACAGGGTAGACAGAGCGCAAAAATATAAGCTGTATTATAGTAGTGTCCGAAGACTGTGCTTGGCACTGAAATCCATCAGAAAATCAGACGCATACGATTCCTCGTGACCGTCCGCGGATAATTGCCGGAGAATTTTTTATAATTTCACCCCAACATTCCGGCTGATGCGTCGTCACGCAACTGCTACCCCCGCCGGCGATCCCTTCGACCGGAAATAATTTATCGCGTGCCCTACGCAATTTTACCCGATAAAATTACGACCGTGCGTTCTTCGAGAACGTTTATCTCTCAAACGACTTTTTATCATTTTTTTTTCTATTTCGCCCAGACGTATACCTCTATGTACTGAGATACGTATAACTAATTAATCGTAATTGGTTTAATTAATCATAGTTTAATTAATTAAAAAAAAAATTTAATTGTTTTTATCTGATTTACCGTCCGGACACACGCACAGCTTGTTCACTTGAATTCAATTTCAATTGAATGGGAGACTTATAATATATTAAGTTTTTGGATTGATTAAACAAATTTTAAAAATAGCCAATTATTCCACGCTCTCTGTATAACTCATGGTTTTCGTATCATCGAGAAACAGTTAATTCATAAATACGCTAATGATTATCCATGCGCCTTCTATATATTCATAGATCGTGTACATAGTATTCGATTAAAAATGGATTTGGAAAAAAATATTTACAGATCGACAAATTCAGAGCGATCACAGTACATGTGATCGTATACGTCATGTAGGGCAAAAATATAATTGCGTATTTCCGAGATTTGATGAAAAATAAACATTCTCGAGCGCCTTTCGATGGAAAATATTCTACACGCACGTATACACTAACGCAAATGTACACGTCAAAGAGTGGGGGGAAGTCATACACGCTGTATTGATTTTAATATTCGCGGAAAACGGGAAACCCGAAATCAACGGTTCGTTTGGTTTTCATTTTCTTTGAACGATAGCGCTCAGAATTTAGTTTCTTAAGCCCTTGAAGTAGTGACGTACCTCATGATGCACAGAGATATCACATGCATATGTATACATGTATTTTATACATTATTTTCGGCGCGCGTCAATTGTATCGATCACGTGAAACGTTCGCGAAATTATCGGTGGCGGTGAGTGTATTCCTCGAACTATTCGCGACATTCAAATAGCACACAACAACTACATACATACTTGTACATATATGTTATGCAAATAAATGAATAGCTAACATAAATATAAAATATTACGTGCAGCGTATTGTCTTATTCCGATGCGAAATCGTAAACGCTTCGTCTACGACAAGAAACATGGTGTTACAACAATAGAAAAGTTAGTCAAAAAAAAAAAAAAAAAAATGATATAAGAAAATAAACAGCGTAATAATAGGTTTTCGCTTTTGACGAATTTTTTTGTTGCGAGTTATCAGTAAAGCAAAAAAAAAAAAAAAAAACAAGTAACGAACGGGTGTTGGACTCGAGGAAAACGTTTCCACTGTGTCGTTATCGATCATGAAAGTTTCGATGCGGTTTATTTATACATATATACCTGTATATATAAATTATATTTATGAGCGAAAACTTGGTTTCCCTCAGCCATTGTTTTCCATGGGCCCCCGGTGGTTTCGCATACAATAGAAATTCGGACGAACACAACCACGAAGGGTGTCATTGTAAGGGCGCGCATGAACGCGGACCACAGGTGCACACACGTTTTGCATACGTACTCCCGCTTATTTATATATACACATACGTATGTGTGAGAATGTGTATGTTAGTTTATGTGATACTGTATGTGTTTGTGTGTATGTGTGTGTGTGTGTTTGCGTGCACGTAGGGTTTATAACTTAATTTACAGCTTCTCCCTCGTGGCAACATTCGCATGGGGAAGGGAAACCCGTAAATATAAAAAAGAATGAAACCTACGGCGATATGATATTATAACTGCATATAGTCTTCTTATATACTAGTGTTATGTATACATATATATGCAAGTAGCAGACGAATCACCTTGGACACATCTAATCGGTTTTACGCGATCGAAATGGTTTAAATTGTGGTCAACCACATACCCTCCCACAAATTCCCTGCCAGAGAGAGGTAAACGGCGTAATAAACGTGGGACATTATTATATACGTATTATTTGTTGGAAATCGGAAGGAAAATCAATAGCAAAACGATTTGTAGGATAAAAAACCTATTCGTTACTACACTACACATACACGTGTAGATGTGTGTTTTTCCTTCTGTACATTTTCTCATTAAGTTTGTGTACAAGAACAGAGGCGAGTGTCTATATATATATATATATATATATACACACACGCATTATATAGGGAGTCGGAGAGAGAGTGAGAGAGAGTGAGAAAGAGAAGGGGGAGCGGGAGAGAAGCAAAACAAGTGGTGGAAAACCGCGACAGCGGCCGGGTCAACAACAATAGTCTTTTTTCTCTCCTCCACACGTCCGGCACGGGAACAAATGTGTTGTTTTCTTTGTCGCCTTTATTTTTCCGAACCATTAACTATTTACGTGACCAATGGCGAAAATAAACCGAAGGGCCAGTGGTGGTGTGGTGGCAGTAGCTGTAGCGCAGGCAGATCGAAGGGGACGATTTTAGACGTGGACTGTACACATACATACACAACACTTGTACCGAAAACCGTCGTAGTCGTGTCTGCTCCTCCTCCGAGCCGACCGGTCGGCCGGCGGCAAGGGATTAGATACGGTCTAGGGCCGGAGGAACGGGACAATCAACCGATTCCGACGGCTCCCTGAGGACTTTTTTTTAACAGGATCCCTTCGGTTTTTTCGCGTTTCTTCGCGTATTCTCCTCTCTTTCCCCCTCGACCTTTTTTTTCTTACCATCTCTCTCGTTCACTATCTCCCTTTCTCTCTCTCTCTCTCTCTCTCTCTCTTATTTTCTCTGTCTACTATATACTTTATCAGATACCATGCATAGGACGTGTATTAGGCGTGGGGGATTTATTGGCTATACGAGCGCGGAGAATTTAAACCGTTTCCCGACGAATCCATATCGATCGCCCGCCCGCACCGTAACATATAGATGGACGACGACGACAGAAGCGACGACGGCAGGCAGACGAATAGAGAGGAACAGAGTGGTGGTGCACGCGTAACCGCACGCGGTATTTTTTGTGCTCGCTAATCGTGAACAAACCCAATTTAACCAATCGTTTAAACGTTTGCGATATACATGTGTGTGTGTGTGTGTGTGTTCGCTGAAAAAAATACGACAAAATTCGTTTGTTTGCTTTTCCATCAATTCCCAAAACTACTCTTATACGACAATTATATATATATATTTAGTATTTGTTTTCGTTTTTCCCTTTTTAATCCCATAAACAATTCGATGATAATTTGTATGTTTCTTTAGGAAAACTATAATTCCCTAAAACGTTTATATATGCATTATTAAATCCATACATTATTCATACAATAAATTCTAATTATGTATCGTTACTTTATCATTCTAATTACTACTCGCAATTTTCTATTTGAAATTGTATGTATTGAAGGTCAAATAACTGAAATAATAATCTATGGTAGATTCGTCTCCAAATAGATTAAATATAAAATGGTATGAGGATTTTAGATAATTTTTAACAAGATATTAACATAACTTACACACTGATAATATTATTAGTCTTAAAAATACGAGTTATAGTTTGATGGTATTATTTTGTACAGCAACCTCCTGTTAAAACATAATGCATTGTTAATATTATCAAAGATAAAAAAATATTGTCGTCTTCTGATAGGTTTGAACGTTCGAGTGCGAATTAAAAACTCATACGGTGAATATAATATACTCTCCGCAGGAGTAATTTTTTTGAGGGTATATACAAAGGCGTTAGAACGATCATGTCGTACAAACGGGGTATATGCGTCGAACGGTCCCGTTTTTTTTTTATTTTTGGTTTGAGAATTAGGGGAGGTGTCGACATCACAGATATGTGACGTAAACGATGTGTATATAATCTCGTGTAGTATTATATGACGTGGGTGTTTACCGTAAAAGGAATAGATAGTGCAGTAATAGTACATGATAGTGGTCGTACAAATATGTGTGTCGTGTATGAGCATGTGCTTGTGCGTGTGCGTGTTTGTCTGTGTGTGTGTGCGTGTGTACGTGTAGTAACTGGCGCAAGAGTATATTATATGGAGTATAATAGTTGTTGTATGAATGCAGGGACGGCGACGACGATGAAAAAAAAAAGACAAACGTGTAATCCGTTTTGAGACACCCAGCGAAGAGTAAAGTCCAGCACGTGGTATATAAATGAACGTACACATATGAGAGAGAGAAAGATAGATATAGAAATAGTAAGTGTATGAAAGATTAGGAGAAAGCGGGTTTGGTGAGGAGAGGGAGAGAGAGAAGGTGAAAAAATAGCCAAAAACAGGAAAAATAAATGTAAAGAAAAAAATATAAGAAGGGAAAATGACAAAAGTTAATGGCCGTCGGTCCCGGAGGCATATATGCAATAAACATAACACGCACACGCTCCCACACACGCGGAGGTGAAGGTTTTTCTTCTGCTTGCCGCCGCCCCACTACCACCGTCACAGCTCCCGCAACATGGGGGGGGGTGAATGCGGGTTAAGGGATGGCGGCGGGGTTTGTGTTGGCCAACAAGACTAAGCTGGTTCCATTAAGAAGTCAGTGCGGGAGAGCAACCGGACCATTTCTCTCGATTATATGGCTGTATGCCTTCCAGAGCTCGTATCCAGTAAATCCCTTCATTTTTAAAAAGGTTCCTCGTTTTCTTTACCCCCCGCCGCCGTCACCGCTGTTCGAAATGAGGGTAAATGAGTCCGGCAAAACGGTTAACGGGGCCCCGGGAACTAAAAGCTTTTTACGTCACCGTGCTGAATATACTATGAGAAGCGCATTTTTTCTTTTCTCTCCCTCCGTCCTCTCACCGCACTTCGTCTCACTTCTCTTTCTTTATTTCACCCTTACACACTCGTTCTCGCTCTTTTTTTACATGTTTTCCTTTTTTTTTTTTTATTTTTTAACGAGATTTCCGTTTTGCTAGGTCAGCCAGCGAGGGTAACCGACTGAGTGTGTGCGAGGAAAAAATGTGTATATTTTAAAACAGTTACCGAATTAGAAAGAAAACGTTCACATCCGTCCATTGTACCTGCTAAATAATAATATAATGTACGAATTATTTAAATTTTCGGTATATATTGAAAAATATTCCTGAAAACATTTATTCATATCAAATCGATGAAGTATTTTTTTTTTTTTTTTTTTTAACTACAGTACTATATTTATTTATTAAAATTATTTATTTATTTGATTTAGATATTTCTCTCTTATCCTTTTGATTAATCATAACATTTAATAATATAATTTATATCAAGAGTGTATTTTTTCATTACATATTCATTATGGATACTACGCTGTATAAAAATATTTTAATTAAATAAGAATTGTGTCATGTAATTTCCTTTTTTTTTCTTATCCATTATTATTTTTTTTTCTACAATTTACCTAATCGTTGAAAAATGTAAATTTATTCCTCCGAAATAGTATATTTAAGTATAATTAGATAATATAAAGCAATTCAATTATTATTTATACTCAACTGCGGATTTTTTGAAACCCAAGAATAATAAATTAATTCATACCATTTTCTATTAATCTCATAAAATACAAACTGAATTACATTTGTAATGCTAAGTAAAATATTATATTTTCTTATGTTCAATGAATTAAAATATTTTATTCTTAAGTTTATATAATTTAAACTTAATTCAAAATATGCAAATTATCTGATATCTTATGTTGGTAATGTTTATTAGCATTTTTCTGTAAAAAATAGGAAATTACTAACATTCCTTATTGTACTGAACTCATCACAGTGCATAAAAACATTTCAGATTGCATTTAAATAAACAAAAACATGTAAAATAAATTATGGTTATACTTTCCTAGGAAGTAGATAATTAATTTAATATGTTCTACTCTATTCATAATATTGTTCTTTGCGTTTGTTTGAAGACTTCGTAAGTTCTATCATATTTCGTTTTAATTTTTTTTTCAAAAGTAGTATTATGTTCGAATGTTCGATATAAGTAGAATACTTATGTTAATTAGTTTGATAAAAATCTGTTTAGTCAAAAATATAAATGTATAAAATAATTCTTGGTTTATGTCTAATAAATGGATTCATAATACACTTGTAGTGCTTGATAAGTTGCATTTATTTCTAAAAGTATTTTTTACAAAATACAAATTTACGGAATAGCGAATAATTTCATATGAATAATAAACATAACTTCGATAAACATGAATTATTTCCGTGTATAATGCATGTATCATACGATTCATTAAAAACCAAATTATAATAAAAAAATATACATATATTTAATGTATTATGGGAAATAATTTTATTCGTACAAAATTCTATGCTTAAATATAAATAATAATGGTTGGTGTGGAAAACCCTGATCTAGACGACATAGGTGTTAGCATCATATGCAAATAAGCCACAATTTCGTTGAAATATATAATGTTCGTGTGGATGTAGTCTCTAATCTTTGCTCTAGTCATTTATATACAACTTGATAAAAACGGGTTTTCAACAATAGACAACTTTTTAGTCCCTTGTTGAAAACTAATAGTTATCAAATTGGATGCAACTGATTACAGCGCAGTCTAGTAGCTGCATTCAAGTAGATAGTATCAATAAGCAATTTTAATAATATGATGGCGCTTTTATACTACTTTTAGTATACATTATAATATTCTAAATCAATGGTGTTTACAATATATTGTAATTTTAGCTCTTATAACATGCGCGGCGGATTGAGTAGGCAATATCGTAGCACCCGTGTGTGCCTCAAAAACAGTAATGAATAATGATGTATATTATTATTTTACTAGACGGTAAAATGGGAGCGTACACAGACACACACGAGGAATACTTATTTAAGTTTCACATAAACAATAAAGACAATATAACGGTAGCGACAAGGAGAAAAGTAAAAAATATTATGTCAGTGTTGGGGCTTTACGTGATTTATGAGCCGTACTTTTAGCGTTCGAAACAAACGTCAAGCACCCGCCAAAGACTCTGGGAGCACCGTTTCTTTTTTATGTATTTTTATTTAATATTTTATTTTTTATTTTTTTTTTTTATTTATTTTTTTTTTTTTTATATAACTAATATGGATTAATGAACGTTCTCTTTCGATATTTATTAATCTCCGAGTACTTCAATAAATCAAATCAGGAAAAAGAAGAAAAAAACGTCATTAATTAATGTTCAACATAAATTTGTCGTTTTCCTTTTTCTCGGGGAAATTAAACGCGAACGGTGCACGGTACACGAGGGAAAATAAAAGAAGAAAATATACGAAAACCCCTGCGGGCAGGTTTCGGCCCCCTTTGCTCCTGTGACGGGGAACTCGCGCACGCACTAACTATGTTAAATGATTAATAACACTAGGCGAAAAGAATGGAGAAGGAAAGAACCACCGGACCCTTTAGTGGCCCAAAAGCTATCTACCGGAAAATATTACCTCTCTTGTGGAATACCGCCAAGACAACGAATATTAAAGGAGGGGAACAGGACAAAGAAGGAAATAAAGAGAGCGTTAAAGAAAAAAGAAAAACGCAAGAGGGAAAAAACAATATTTTTAATTAGATTCAGAAATTGCATTCTTAAACGAGCTAAAACACGTTCGGTTAGTTTTAAGATTCTCAGTAATCTTATATAATAAATTATTACCATAATTATTAATGAAAAACATTTTTAAACGAGCCCGTAGTCGTGTTATTTCCTTTGTTTACAAGGGGACGCTTGTCTCTGTAGCAGTGAAAATACTCGAGTAGCTATAATTAACGGATTTGCATACAATTATTTTATCACACCATGGCAGCGGATCATCCCACTTTGGTCATTTATAATCGCGTAATGGTAATTTACAACACTATTTAATTTATATGATATATCTGGAAATCTTTGACTCTTGCGATTATCAAACTGACGTCAAACATTGTATACACAAGACTATAAGCTAGAGTAATATAAAACACGAAGTATAATACGTGTGCATACATATATTATGTACGTTTTAAATGCTTTTTTCGTATATTATATTTTTAGTCTGTGTAACAATACATATAACTCACAAAGTTAGAAACTTATACGATACACTGAGCCGTCGATTAAAAAACATTTGAAGCAAACTCAAATTTGCTGCGTTTTCGTTTTCGTTTCGATTTTATAACACGACCTTATATTCGACGGTTTTGAAAAGTAAATTTAAAAAACTTTAAATGCGTATACACAAATTGGAACATTGATACTCAATACGTGCACATTATTACTATTACTATTATACATAGATTTATTCTATAATATAATGGCCGGGGAACAAACTCGATTCGGGATAAAAGCAATAAAAATGAAAAAATACTGTACATGACCCGATTGTTACTCCAATATAACACGTAAGCGAATGCTATCGCTGCATTTTACTATATGCGCATACGTTAATAGTAATTTAAAAATAAAATTGATCAAACATTTAAGAAAAAATAATAATCATAACGCAATATAGCTATGTTAAGTTATATGCATATATATTACCGATGTAATGTATTTCGTTGTTTATGATTTTCTAGAAAAAAATATAAATAAAAGAATATTAAAAACATACTGCGTATAAGTGGTTACTCATACGCATTTCCTTTACGTGTCCACAATGAAAATAATGTAATATATAAAATGCTATGCACAATATAATAATTCTATTATTTTGTTAACGTCAAATTATATAAACAACCTCAATGGATATTAAATATATACACACGTAACTCGTTTGCAAACTTAAATACGTTTTACTCTATTCTATTCATGTTACACACGATATTGACGTACAAAAGAATAAAATATATTAATATTATTATTATTTTTCGTTCTTTTACGTATAAACGTATAGATTTCAACATTTACGTGTTGATAATACGTTTTTTAATGCACGTTCTATAGTAATATTCAGAAATGATCGTCCATCCCACTCAATTTTGTATACACTAAATTAAATAACAATACACAATTTGTTATATTCATACGCCGTACAGCTGATACACGTACACGAGACGAACGCACGTTTTCGTTTGTAAACAAACGAGCCGATAATATAACAATTTCTTCTATACTACGTCAAAAACGCCAGAACTCAAATTTCTGTTTTGATAGCTACAGTATTTGTTTTGTTAGCTATAGTTAACAACCTTCAGCCCTTGACCCTGAACTTCCGGCAGTTTACGCGTCGTGTTCGATGTAGTCGGCTATTCTATTTTTTGTGCATCACCCAATATAAATTCCACAACATAAACCTTTTCCCTGTCCAATTTTTAGGAAATTAATTTGTATTAGTGTAATTTTGTGCACAGTATAATAATATATAATATGTAGGCAACTACTATGTATGTATCCCCCATAATAAAACGCAAAACATAGAAATATTGATGACCGCGGGAAATGTATTTTAATTAACATGACCTAAATATTAACACGCGATTATTGTTCCAGTAATAATAGAATTATTATTTTCCTTTAACATGAACTTGAAATACATTAATTGTGTCATGTAAATTATCTTTACGGTTCGTATTATATGTTAAATACAGTATTAAAAATTATATGCATATAAAATTAAAATTAAAATATTTGGGATTTTATTTTATTTTGATTAGGTTATAATATGCATATTATATTTTACCGTAACTTTGCGTGTAAATACGATCACGTAAATCGTATTTTACTTTAAACAACTAGCTCAAAAATAACTCTGATAATTTCAACGCTTAATTGGCTGATAAAAAAAATAATTATAACACAAATTAATAAAAGAAATATATACGTGAATGACTGTTCGTAAAAATGCATTATTCTTGGCATTTCGGTAATATCAAATTGTCAACATTAATCATTTGAAGGGATTTATGCATATTTTTTAGCGTGTGTTTGATTAACGACTTGGGTACATAGCTGATGATGAATGTTGAAAATATTATATTTCAAACGTCAAGTTTAATTACATTTTGCAGAATAATGAAGACTGAAAATTAATTTTAATAAAATGTATATAGAAAATAAACCGAAATGTGTCTTCTTCACTAAAAATTATAAACCTTTTTTCTTCAATTCGTAGAATTTAGTAATCTCGTTATAAGAATTTTTTTTTACAGCATTACGTATAATATGAAAAAATAAAAGGGGGAAAAAGATTTCAGGTAATAAATACAGTCCATTATACAATTTAATACAACAGAGAATCATCTTTAAATGAAAGGTATAAATATTTCTAATGTATTTTTTAATAGAAAATAAAACTCCAAGCCGCGTGTATACCTTTGAATGCAGTATTAAATATTTTTAAAAGTTTTCCGAAGATTAAAGATATTACTGTTTATAAAAAAAAAAAAAAATAAGTATCTTTTTCAAATAAAATACTATAAATATCAAATACATACACTTCATTCAAGTACTTGGAGTATAAAGCATTTATAATTAATAACTTTTTTCATAAGTATTTTCTTTGTAAATGAGTTTTATTTTTTTAAACCGCATAAGTGCATAAAGCTACGTGTATATTATTGCACTGTTATGAATTATTCAATTCAGATATGATTTTAATTGTTTAATTTATTAATTTAATTTTGGCGTTTTAACTGTTTTAAAAGAGTTGGACATTTCTTTAGTTTTTTATTGATCCTAACGTACAAGTGTTTGATGGATAAACGGTACAAACTTAAGGTGTGTACATACGACAAAAATAAAACTATAATCATTTAAGGAAAAAATGGCGATTGAGATACGAGTATAAATATTGTACACAGGATTCGATTAATACGCATCTATTTCGCCGGGCAGCAACTACTCCGCGATCCTACAAAGCACGAGAAAACGAAACAACAATATCGATTTCTAATTGTGCCGTCACAGCTAGGTATATTGAAAACCCATCTGCATACGTTTATAAAATGTGCCTTCTTCGTATTATATAATATGTATAAAAACGAGTTATCCTGCGGTAACAAATGCGCCGTCGTCGCGTGATGTGACGGCCGGTTCGGCGTAGAGGGGTTCGGAAGACATTTTGTTTTATTCCTTCTTTCACGTTTTTCCTCCTCAGCCCAAGGGTCCCGGGACCACGCCGCCTATATTGCAGAACGGCATTAAAAACGTGCACGCTCTTGTGACGCTCTCTCGTCGTCGGATATATATGCACGCACGTATATGTATGTATAAAGAGGGCCTGGTAAAGTTTACGGGGTTACGACGAAGGGGGTGGATATTAATCAATAACGGAATTTGGTTTTGTCTGCAGCAACAGAAAGTGAAAGAAGCAGCACATATACACACACACACACACACACACACACACACACACACATATATATACTTACACACGCGCACGCACGCATACACGCATGCACACTACTACACTCGGTCGCAGGTTTTTTTTCATTTTATTTTTTATTTTAACTCCCTTTTGCGCCAATGCGAAATACGAAGGGATCCTGGGACCCTTTCACTCGCCTGCCACCGCCAACGCCGCCGCCACTACCACCCACCCCTTTCGACTCGTGTGCGCGTGCGCTCGAAAGGACGAGTGAGAGAGATTGAGAGAGAAAGAGAGTAACCGTTACCTCATCTCTACCCATCCACCACTTTCGCGCCGACGGTCGCCCTCCTGTTTTCCATATGTAATCTTAACGAGGCTACTTTCTCGCGCCGCGCGCGCAGATGCCATCCCTTCGGTTGCGTATTCGTTGCGATACGTACACACACACACACACACATATACGCGCGCACGCACGCGCTCGCACGCACTCGCACACATACGAAATGAGAATATTCTACAACGAACAACACTATCAGGGACGGCGGTGGAGTCGTTGCCGATGATATTGTGTGTGTACGTTTGTATGGGTGTATGTGTGTATATGTGCGTACGTACACAATAATATATACGAGCGGGAGAGAGGAAAAACGGTAAGAATGAGATGAAATATTCGTAGAGCCAAAAAATCGTAATACCGTTGGCTGGGTGAAAATGAAATACCAACACAAATGGCCACAATGTTCGCGAAAAATCCTATTCCGTTCTTATGCGTTGCAGTATACAAGTGTGGGTTGTGTAAATGTGTGTGTTTTTTTTTTTTTCTTTCGTTTTGGCCGGCGACCAACCCCATTTAATTGTTTATTGTACAATCCATATACAGAATGGACTTTTTGTACGTATGCATGTGTGTGTATAATGCACAGTAAATACGTTTGAGGAAATAAAAAACTAAACATTGTGTATGCAGCAAATAAATAAATTATACAGAATTCTATTTATTTTTTCATCCGATTAAATGGGCTTCCTTCGTTACATAGTTATATATATACTTTGCGTACTATTTTAAGTACAAAAGTATATAATATTATGGATTTACATGAAAATAGTGTATTGAGGATTATAGCTGTTGAAAAATACGGATTTTCTGAGCAATGGTAATATGTTAACTTTGTGCAAAACATTGATATTTACTCGGGAGTTTCTCTAAGATTTGTATATATTTTACACATTTTAAGTGTTATAATATGTACAATATAGGTGCCGATTTCCATAGTTTGAATAAATATTGTAGAATGTACTTGACTTCAGTATATATTCACTTCTTATTAACTGCAGAAACGTATACGCATATTATTGATAAATCAACTCGTTTCATAAAGAAGGCTAGATTTAATTTATGACTACAAATGAGAAAAATATATATATATATATATAACGTTAAATTTAATATATTCCTAACACGAATGTAATTTAAATACGATGTAATATCATTTTATGCATGATTGTAATACATCAACTTGCTTCGTAGAGTTTTATAATTTACCCATATTAGCATATTTAAACCGAATGTACGCTAAAATAAAACATAAAACTGATATTCAGCGTGTAGAGATGGGTTATCGAGTTATATCATTTCAATAATAATTTATATTTATTCAATAATATACTTATAGATTTTTCAAAAGAATACATAGATTTATAATATTTCAAGGTGCACAATAAGCTGTATATGTATGGCGTAAAATATGTTACGTGTTATAATGTGGCTATGATATTATTTCAATTTTCTATTTTATTGAAAAATTACAGAACTTAATTTCCTTTCAATTTGCTCTAAACAAACGTTAAAATGATCTGGTCATCATTATACTCAATGTACCCGTATTTAAAAAAAATCGAACACTTAACGGAATTAAAATTTGTAAAAATGATGCTGAGTGAAATTATAATATTTTAACGAAACGTTTCGTCTAAATGGTAAGCAATTGAAACCCGCTTTTTGTATCCAGATTTCAACGTTTTGTGTCAAATCTACTAATAGTATTAACTTTTGAAACGCACAGGCAGTTATTAACATTGTTAAAGCGTTATATTGTCATTGTTCTTTCGTTTCTTTTATTTTTTATTTTTTACAGCTATTCATTCAAATGTCTGTGTTTGAAAAATCGCGTTTGTTGTTTGCAATTACGCGAACGCGCACAATCTCATTAACGTTCCGAGACAACATGAAAAATGTCCGCCCACGGCTGTTTAATTGGCAGTAATTTGTCACTGGGTTGTTTTGGAAAACGGTTTTTACAGAAGTTATCCCTTACACTTTTCCGGGGGAAGCAAGAAAAACGAAAAAAAAAAGAGAAAATTATAAAAGTATAGAACGTTGATTGATTACCTGCTCGTTAGAAAGTATACACTAACATTAATTAAGACGAATATCGTTACGCTTCTCGACTTTTGAGAACTATCCCCCAGAGTAAAAATTTATGATTTTATTTATTTTATATATATATTATTTTTTTTTTTTACTCGAAAAACTTCTTTTTTACGATTATTATTCTGAACAAAATTAATGACTCAAAATTAATAACCGTCGCCGTGCGCTACAGAAAAAAAAAACTTTCAACTTTTATTATTATTCGGATGCGGTTACCGCATTCGACTATAAAACTAAAGTCGCTCGAGAGTTCTTAATTTTTCGTCATCTCGTACAACTTTAATATTCATTAAAAAGAAAAAACTCGGCGATGTTGAGAGGGAGGTGGTGGTGACGGAAGAAATGAGTGGATTCTTCCACTTGCCCAAAGAAACTCGTGTAAAATGAATAAGGAGACCGGGGAAGTTAATGAGATTTTTAAATTAGATTTTTTGCTCTTCTTCTTCTCCTCCGTCGTCTCTTGCCTGACCGGGAAAATTATGGTGGTAATTTTCTCCACTCTCGGCGAAGAGTAGCAGCGGCGGAGCGGCGTGGTGTGTATCTTTTCTTTTGGTTTAATTTTTTATTTTTATTTTTGTTCCACCACTGCTACTAAGGCAGCAGCAGCAGTGGTACTTACCTACTCCTCGAACAGAGATAATCGAAATTTTATTGTTCGGAAAGATAACGAGGGTGTTTTAGCGAGGAGATGCATGCACCGTCGTTGTATTTATTATGAGATGTTGATAATACAACATGTAATATAGCAATAACGATTTTTAATGTGAACTGCTCCGTGAATAGAAAACGGGGTTCGGTGCATATTGGATTAATTGCACTCGAAGTGTTTCATCGCGCTCCAACAACCGATACTAAATCGTGTTCATATTATAATTACCTAGTTTAAAAATTAACATACAAATTCGAATCGATGAACGTCAAAAATATTCGTTCCTGTAACTTCAAATCGTTTTCGGGAACAAAATTAGTTGTGAGTTTTATTCAACTACTGACGAATATTATGTAGTATAATATATATATTGTAATATTCCATTGTTAATACGAATATAATACGTAGGTATTAAGGTAATTGTAACCTTAGGCCATTATGTGAAAATAGGAAACCGTTATACTGTTTTCTTGATTTATGTAAGAACAGAAGAACGAGTGAGCTGTATAGTATGCGAATAAAAGCTTGAGTCTGGAAATGATTTCAAGATCCAATAACGAACAAAAATAACATATTAGGTTATTTTCATGTAAAAAGTATATTGAATTATTATAGACGCATATTTATCAGAAGATTAATATGTATAGTATGTTAATGCAATTAATCTATAAGCATTTACACGATTATATTTATATATACATATATATATATATATAAATATAATGTATGTATCGTAAATATACTAAAACTCCGTTTAATTATTGTATAATCAAAAAAGGTAATCGGGCAAAATTATATTGAAATCGATTTACTTAAGGAAATTGATTTTTTGTAGTTTTTTCAAATTCAGCATAGCTAATAATGACGTTTTACATAGTTAATAGTAACAATAAAAATGTCTAAATATTTATAATTAATCTTCTGATAAATATATGTTTATTTGTATTTATTTTATATTTTTACTTTCTATAATTTGATTTTTTACTTTAATCTTCCATGTTCCGAGGTCGGATTAGGAATACAAACATATATATGTGAGTATAAAACCATATCACAAATATTACACGATTATAGGTACTTATCATAAATCCCTATATTTATTACGTTATTGATTTTCTAAAGAATATATGTAATCTGGTAAAGCTCTTGTAGCCATTTTTATTTAGTCATTGTCAAAACTCGATGTGAATTTAGATAATGATTATTATTTCTATTTTTGTCGTATGAATATCCAGTGAATAAAAAAAATGTTCAAATGGCAGTTTATATGTATTTATTTAGAATGCACCAAGAGTAACATCAAATACAGTAACACCTCGTTTAGATAGAACTTCGGTAAGAATCTTAGTATTACGGAAAATTTGTTTGGTCCCATTTCAAATTATATATAATTTTATCCCGCCAAAACGGAAACCTAGCCAAGCCGGAAACAGACGCGTTTTTATAATAAAAGTTGATGAAAACCCTTGCTAAAACGGAAATATAACATGATTTTCGTATAATAAGTTTATTTTCGTATTATCGATACCCATTAATAATCGATATAGTTGTACGATGACATTACATTATTATGGTAATACTAATACAAAAATAATCAACAACAAATTTTTTCGAAAAATATAATTATAATTTATGTATATTGGCTAAAAATAAGTGTATAATCTTTAATTTCATTCAATTTTATTTTTTACACCCCGTCAAGTCGGAAACCCCATTGACACGAAAAAATTGCATGGTCCCAAGCAATTCTGTCTTATTGAGGTTTTACTGTAATTGATGAAAGAATCGATAGCAAATATTTATGAAAATAAAATGTGCATAGATATAGATATAATTGACGTATAATGGGTTAACTTAATAAATTCTGAAAATAATTACTATACGTCTAATTGTTAAAAATTAATATCGAATCGAATTTACAAGAGTAGAATATATGTAAAAACGCTTTTTATATTTAAATTTAAATAAAAAATACCATGATAACTATTAAAATGTATCGGAAAGATTTACGTTAAACAAAAAAAATTAACAAACAATTAAAAACTAGAAAGATAATTATTTGAACGTTTTAATACTCATATTAAAGTTATATAATAATATTATTTTTCCCGTTCACCAAATAACACATGATAACGGGTCGTCGTATGTTCTTCGAAAATAAAAACGCGACGGCGACAGAGGATAGCGACGGGATTCCTAGTAGGAAACGAGCGAGAACGGCAGCTGTACATTATCATGATCAATAAAAATCCGAGTACATTACCTAAATCTTGTGCAATAATAATACTTATTATTTGGAAAAAAAAAATTTTGGTACGGGCCGCCGTGAATGGCCGTAGCACTTCCCGTCCACCCAACCGAAAAGGACGCATAACCGTCACAATCGTTTCTATCTCGACGACTTTGTTTCAGTTATATAGAAATAAAATATTAATATTACATAAATAATATGTTTAAAATCAAATATATATATATATATATTATCCTAATGAATTTAATACATTTTTTTGTATTCCTTTTATTATTGTAATTAAAATCGTAAATTAAGTTTAGCTAAAATATATCACTTCATTCATTAACTGTTGTACGAAGTTGGTCAGATCAATTAGTAATGAATATACATATGAATTATTAATAATAATAAAAATCTATTTTAAGTTAATAATTTTTTTTTTTTTTGTAATTTTACTCAATACCTTATCCAAAAAATTACTATATTTTTAAGTAATTCTATACTTATTATTAATTAGCAAATTATATAATAATATCTATTCATGTAAATTACTAGTCGGCTAGACAATTTTCATCAAAATTATCAAGTGGCATAATTAGAAAATATTATAATTGTATATAAATTATAAAAGGTTTTGAAATAAATCGATCATATTCTAAAATATTATTTATGGTTCTTATTATAAAAAATGTACATGGTATAAAGCAGTTGTTGCTTTTCTTACCATATTAAATTTTAAACATCAATGTATACAGAAAAAATATTATACATAGTAGGTTATTAAATCATAATTATATATATATTTATTTAAAAATATAACCATGTTTGTCAATGACTTAAGTGCGATTGTATATAAATGTATGGAACTTGCTTTTTCTTTTAAACTATCCAGTGAATCGCGAGCTAACTCGTAGAGTATAATATATATGTGTACGTTTATATATATGCGTACATGTGTGTGTATGAAAATTGTTAAACTTTTATATTATACATTTTCTGTATAATATACATATATATTTGTAAGAATCGTAACAATAATTTGGGCGATAAATTTTCTTACTCGCGCACTAATAACACTACGAAAAATACCATCAAAACGCCACAATGTTTATACAGGTCGCAATAAAGAACGTGGATGGAGGCATGTATAGATACCATGTATATATATATGCACATTATATATACACTTATAATGTTATACATATATGTTTATAATATGATGACTCTGAATACAACGCAATAATAAAGAGCAGCAATAGAAATGTTTATTATATATATATATATATATATATATATACACGTGTATATATATGTACATGAACGATACCTATACACAACGTTATATAACGTACGCTACAAGAGAAGGTAAGTGAAGAAGAACAATAAAAGCCGTGAGTATCCACACAAATATAAATACACCTACATATATTTGTTGTAGTACTGGTAAAAATGATTTAATTAAACACTTAGAGCAACGACGTGTTTCAAGCATACACCACGGTAAGAACGAAATAAGAACGACTCACTTGAACTCAAGTTATATGTGACGGTTAAAATAAATAAAACATTTGAATTGGAAAATTACAACAACCACTGACATGCAGTGGTCGACATTGGCAATACAAATCGTAATCGATTCTCATTATCGGGCACGTACACTCAACGCAGTGCGTCATAATATTTCGGCGTCCAGCGGTTGCGGGGGTTGGCTTTTCTCATTAAAACAGAAATGAAATCAACCACGTACAAGTGTATACCTATCGACATACAAACGAGTGTTTTTTTCCCCTCCCGCGTACATAAAACGTATATGTGTGTGTGTACGTGTTGATATATATGTATATGTATATATATACTGGCGTACGAGCGTGGCACGGGAGCGGTGTGCGTGCGTGTGAAGAAAGGGGTGGGAAAAAATTTAAAAAAGATAGGGGAAAAAAAAAAAAGGCGAAATACCCCGGTGAAGAAGAAGAAGAAGGGATGTCGAGAGTTGACGGCGAAATGCCGAATGTAAAAGTACGATAAGCGGCTGCGATAGTCGGGGTGGGACGCGGGGGTGGTGGCGGCGGGTGCCCGTCGGCGCTTTAATGCGGAGGAGCGTCATTTGTAGGGCCGTCCCGGTGCGCTTGCATTGGTCCTCCATCAAAAGACGAGACCCGCGCCATGTTGCCCGCAATTATACACGCACACACACGCGCGCGCGTGCGCGCGCACACACACACGGACGCCGCGCCGGCGCGCGCATACACACGTATTAGGCGCACACACGCGGGCGCTGACGACGACGTAGCGGCATCACACCCTCCCCCTCCCACGCCATTGACGGGTCTCGTACGCACGCGCACGGTGTCGGCAACACGTCCGGACACGTAGCGTAGGTGCTCACACGTCCGGTGCGCGCGCGCGCGACGAGAGCAATGATGATGGCCGCGAAATGAAAAGGGTCGGTCGACGTCCGAGTGGGGAAGAAAAAATAATAAAAGCCGAGCGAGAGACGTTCTTTTCGGTGCATGCATTTAATCGCGTACGTTGTGCCGCGTGCGAAATAGCGCCGCGCGGTAAAGACACGACGTTCTCAAGTCGCATATTACGTACGTGGTACATGGTAGCGACGTACGTGCGCTACACTTTTTTGGCGAGCCATCGCCAAGTGACCGACGAAAACTGTCGATAATCACGCGTGCCGCGGGCCTGTGGTCAAGATCGCGGTTTCGGTAATAGGTCAGTTGTTCACGATACCGCCAACGTTGCACTCGCTTTTGCTAACCTTCGATGATCGTTTTCGTGTTTATTTACCACGTGTTCCCGCGTATCGTGAGCAGCGTAACAGATTTCAACCGTCGAAACACGTTCAACGAACACTCGTTCGGAAACAACGATTTCGAAAAACATCTACCATTTCAAAACAATGCACACAGAGAACCGAATTCGGAACCCGGTGGTGTGTGTAGTGCCTACGTTTTGCACTCCTTTCGATTGTACTGTACACAACCGCAGCTATGCGATACAGCTACAATACTTTTCGCAGCTATGCGATGAGACTTCACAAACTACGTGCGTTACATCGTTCTGGGTGTGATGACAGTTCAAAATTTCGCATTTATCGACAACCGGGCAAAGCTAGCGAACGACGAGTTGACATTTTTTTCCATAATTTGTCGCGTACAGTTCTCGTCTTTAGGTTTAATAGTAACGGGCTTCTGTGATCATTTCGCGTACATCGTTCTCGGAAGCTGGAAAATAATTGATCGCTTCTCCTGATAAACTTAACCTAGGCGTAATGTTACTGCGTAAATTATATTCTATTCGTGTATTCATACAGTGAATCTGAATAAAGGCGTTGGGCGATATGACTCGTGTCAATTATTCGATTTTTATTACGCTAGCGGTCCGTACTTTTATTCGATCGGAATTATTGACATTCGCTTATCCCGAACCCCGCCGAAATGCCCGAGACATAATTGCGTACGTGCTACTATAGATACCTTTACATGTCTGTTCAATACGCGAAGGTACCCGTTTTCTCTCTTTCGGTTCAGAATACGTATATAACGAGTTACTCAATTATCGTTTATATAGCGTCTATATAATTTAAATTCGTATCGGAAATAATGTATTTCGACGAGATGGAAAGCAATGTTAATGGTCTTTCCCATATTGTATGTGTATGCGTGTGTGTTAGGTCATCGTCAGTAGTGTACTTTATGTCCGAATTTTACGGTCAAATATACTCCATAACGTCATTTATTGTACAATGGACGGAAAGCTCATGGTGGACCAAATAATTGAGGTATTATTTCCCTTTAGAAAAACTTTAAGAGTCGTAAAAATTTTTATTGTATTCTATTTGCACTAATGGTTGAATTTGTGACTTTGCGATAAATTTAACTATAATTCACGAGAACGAGAAACGAGTATGGCGAAAGGGGAAGATGAAAAAAAAAAAACGATAACTATCAAAATACCAGTACGGTATTCGTTTTTTTTTCTCCGCCCCCGGGTTGAAATGTACTCGTATATCCAACATTAATCTTGCACGGCGTCCGCACATTAAACGAAATTACGCCGAACACGTTTTCAATGGCAGTTCTCCGATTGATATCCGCGTTTTCTAGCATATTCATCTACGATGATACGTCTATAATTCGTGACGAACGATCGTAAATATTTCCAAGCAAATTCTAATTCCTGTTTTCATTCGAATTCGTTAAGTATACGGTATGAATCTTTGTGAAATATTCGCGTGCACGTATACACGCCAATGCATACATATTCAGATATAAAACGGGTTCGTTTATGAACACCAGGTACCTACATAGATTTATATGATATATTCATACATCAATTGCTCTCGAGTTGCCACCCGGGAAATGACCAGAAAATTGGTAGTTATCGCAATTTATAGGCGTGCGAGTTGTTCACTTTATTATTATTATCATAATTTGTTAGTTTTCGTTGTTATACGTATACATGTATGGATATAAATAAAATAAAAATGGGCACTAAAAGCGTACGGAAACGCTTTACGGTGTATACGACGCATTTAATGTAGTCGAATCCCGGGCACCGTCGTTTTTATTGTCCTCGGATAAAAATCAGCTACCTATACAACTTGCGGTGAAGTTGTCCGTATTATTATTATATTGCCGTGTTCTTTTACTCGAAAATTGTTCGCCCGAGTCAAATTTGAATATCGTAATGCGCTCTGAAACGCGCGCGGCGGTCAGAAACAACACGCAGTTGTGTACTATATATAATTCCCGAGCATAAAATACGCAAACGGTGCTTATTATTATTTCCTTTTACGGTGCGATCGGATCGAGTCGTGTGTACGCGCGTGTCGTGAATATGCTATTCGTCTTGCATTATAAACTCTTTTGAAAGTATTTTTTTGTCTTTTCTTTTCATTTAACCACGCGCTTACACGTTTATAGCTTCTAGGCTACTTGTCTGCAACTCACCACTGTGGACGAGGACACAGACATCGTTTATTTTAACTTACACTGGAAAACGACAATCCGGAGAGGATCCGAGTAGATATAAACGATCGACGACAACAAGTCGTGTACCTACATCGAAATTGACAGTTGTCCGGAGAAAAGTTTTCTCTCTCTCTCTCTCTCTCTCTCTCTCTTTCTTTCCGCGTCGTCCCATGTCATTGCACCACTCGTGCAACACTTATCCTCGCTTAAAAATAACGCACGTGATATCTCGTTATTTACATTAACGATATATGTATATACCTGTGCTCCGTAATCACTTAGCAGCCGATAATATTTCCAAACGATTTTCACTACGTGTGTCGATAAAACGTGAATTTAAAACGTAAGTCACGTTATGTTTAAAAAAGCTAAAATAAAAAATAAAATATGAACGCATTTCCTTATGTTTTTGATTTTCTTTTGAAATTTGACCTGCAGGACGCGCCCGCCTGCCGACTCCGTGTCGTTTGTTATTGTTTCTTTTCTGTATTATATAGCCCTCCGGGATTTTTACGCTATAACCGTTCTCATTAAAATCAAAAGTGTGGAGTAAAAAATAAAAATAAAAATAAGAAAAATCTCCGGTAATCACTGATCCAGCTTGTTCTTTTTCTTTTGTTCTCCGCGCGCGGCTCCCTTTCATAAAAAGGCGTCATCCAAAAGCTCTTTTCAGACACGCTATCGACCCGTGCCAAAAAATAAAAATAAAACCCCAAAGAAGAATAAGAAAACACCATTCAATTGCCTTCGTTTCCATAAACAGTTTTGAGGGAAAAAAGTATATCTATTCTCGAGGTATACATCATTATTATTACGATGGAAACGTCATGACGAGAAAAAAAACGCAGTTTATTCTACATGCACGCACGTGTGTGTGTGTGTGTGTTTGTGTGTGTTTATAAATATTCGTCGATTTACCGAGACATTTCCCAAATCTAATAAGACTCTCGTGCACTAGGTATAAACATATACACTATAAGTATAGTCAGGCATTCGTGTTAACATTTTTATCCAGTTTAAATTCAGACCACTCGAATCAAGTTTTTCGCTTCCGTTCGTCGAGCGCATTTCGTCAAATAACGTCGTGTACGCGTTTATATATTATAATACACAGATCCCCACGTTCATAAACATATATTATACACTCATCATAACTTAATAATTCGCGTTCCCAATTCATTATAAGGAACGTAATTAAATTTGTTTTCAGACGGTTATTTTATTTTATTTGTTCTGTTTACAAGTTTATTTCCCGCCCCTTGATCAAATTATTCCATTAATTACGAAGTCCTTTAAGAATTTCCCTCGCCGCATAGCCACCACCGCCGCCATAGCGCCACTCGTAATTGGACCGTTTTTTTCTTTTCACAACAAGCAATTAAAAAAAAAAAAATCCGAAAAAAAAAAATAAAAGATACTCCCGCGCTGCCGCGTTTGTGTAACCGGATACCAATTAAAACCACGGGACGAATTTTAGCGAAACCACCTTTTTAACTTTGTGAGGTTTAAAAAGAAAACACTCACTCCAACGGAGATTACAACTTCGGATTTTTTTTATTTTACTTTCTTTTTTTTTCTTTTCATTTCGGCATAAAAAGTTTTAACGAGGAAAAATAAATTAAGAAACGACAACGACGACGATAACGACGGCCGCGACGGGGGCATTAATTTCTTGATTCCTGAGTGGTGCGCGCGAACGAGGGGGAACTCAAGTATTTTTTTTTAATTAATAATACAAGGGTCTTTTTATCCTTCTTATTACTGTACATTAATCTGCGTCTCGCAGACATTAAACGTTTTTAATCCTACACGACGCCTTCATTTATCACGCCGAAGAGATATATAAAGTCAAACCCACTCGACTTCGGAATTGGCGATGTATCCCCCCTCCCCGTCACATAATACGCAAATAAAAAACAACAAATTTAGATTAATATTTTATCGTACTCGATATTCCTATACACACACACACACACATATATATATATATAAATACATAACAATACAATCATACGTTACCTGCAGGAATCGCGTTCTTCCGGATAGAATTCGTCGTCGCCGTCGTAGGACCGTTGCAATACGCGATGCACAAACACACAACATTTTTCAGGCACACACTGAATGGGTCTGGTTCGATTTTTTCAGTAGGTCAGGGTGTCGACAATAGGACTCACAGGGAACCGTATTTATATATATATATAAATACATAGGAGTAGTAGTAATAGTAATAGTAGTAGTAGTATTTTTTTTATGCTGTGCGCAAACCCAGAGGGGTCGAAAACTACTATAGTGTGACCCCGGTGTGTGTATGGATGTGCGTGTACATGTGTGTGGTGTTCACGGTTAGACCAGACAAACGCTAAAAAAAAAAAAAACATCCAGATAAACAACAGTTTAACAAAGTATAGACGAAAAATAGCTTAACAAATTACATTCTCGCCGTCTATTAAGAACGGAAAAAAAGCCATTAAACCATTTTCTCTTTGTTATTTATTATATATTGCACGTTTTTTAGATCTTTTTTTACGATTCGATGAGCGCAATCGGGATGGACGCTTAAAATGCACGAGTAAAGTGTTAATTTCTTTTCGCTTTATAAAACAATTTAAATATTTAATACTTTTGTATAGATTAGTGCATTATTATGTATTATGTATTTTTTATATATATAAATATTGAAAAAGTTGTAACGGTTTTTTTTCCACGCCAATACACAGTGAAAAAACAACACGTTTCCACTAAAAAAAATAAAATAAAAAACAACTGCAAGCATATTTCCGCGAACGTTTTCCCGAATAATGGTACATTATTAACTAGTAAACCACTATCGTCTGTGAACACTTTTTAACGATCGAAAATCGTCATCGGATTTTTTTTCATTCATATTAATACGTGTTTGCACGTCATCGTTGTACAGACCAATTGGCAGAATGACAACCTAACGTTGTAATAATATTCCAAGCCTATTCATACGCTTCTGTGCAATCAAATCGAATTATTCTTACTGTATTTCACCGCTATTTTTTAATCTTTCTTCAATTGTTTAGCATTTAGCAACGCAATCACGCAGCGATTCGAAGACGTCGTGTACGATTACGTGTTTCCGATTCCTATTTCGTTGCTCCACCGAAGTTTAAGACCATCCTTCCCCCACCAACCGTCAAAGTATATAGTACGGGATCTAAGTATACTCCTGTTTGGATATTCTCAGTTGTTAAGTATCTGATATACTACATAAGACTTGATACACGTGTGCACTCCACGGCCGTTTCATTGCGCACGGACAGTACGTTTGTCTTAACATTAATTATAACGCTGGTCAGTGCAACGTGCGCGGACAGGGTAGGAAATCGTCGATGGGGTACCGGCACGTATTGTTCTGGGTTGTTTGTGTCGGTGACCGTACAGCATAAAAAAAATATACTAACGGGTTTTTTTTTCTTTCGTCGCCGGAACAACGTGTTTTCTACGCAGGACGTGCATATTTCGGGCACGACGTACGCACGACATGCACGTTACGCGCGCACGGTGTATACGCATAATGTATACACGCGGTTAAACGTGTTCGCGTACGTATACGAGTGTGCCTACACAGCCGACGTGCTGCAGGAGAGCGGCTTCTCGCCCGAGCCCCTCGGGCCCGACGTATTAACCCCTTTGTGCGCGCGACGTGGGGTGCGGCGGGAAGGACTAATGAAAAAAAAAAAACGAAGCCGAGACCTTCGCCCGTCCGCCTGACCGGTGGGGTAAGAGCTGCCGGCGCGGGTCGTTCCGCATGCATATATACCGAGGGCGATTTAAAAACATAAAAAATATACGACGCGCACCCCTCGCGGGGACGTACGCGTGCCACGTGTTCCGGGCCGCAACCCCACGCAACTGACGACGGTCCCGGTCGGTCGAAACGTTTTTTTTTTTTTTTTACCCACCCCCGCCACTCTCTCTTTCTCACTCATCGGGTTTTTTCCCCGTTTTTTAACCGGCAGGGGTTCTCAAAGTGTCCGCACAAGTCGCGTTTTTTTTCGATGGTATTTTTTTCAGCATATATTTGTATATTTTTTTTTTTCATGATTTACTTACGGGCTTTTCTACAGCGTACGTTATGTTTCATCCTGTATGTTGATAGCGTGTTCGGCTTGAATGGATCGGACTGGTTTGCTACGGTTTAGTATTTAGGAAGCTAAATTGATCACAATAATGTATGGCGCGTCCCGACAGTCAATGCGGTCCGACCCGCGAAGTCGACAGCGGAATACGAACGTTTTATTTTTCACAAATTCTTCGTCGCTGATTCGGTGTGTCACTGCTTGTTTCCAGTGTTTTTTAATGTAAGATCAAGAACGCCACTAATATTATATGCTAATCAAAGTAGTCCATAAAAATCTTGTTTTTGTCAAAGAAATTCATCCGATTTCATCGTAAAAAACAGTAAAATATATATGCTTGTTCGTATATTTCTCGCGTAAACGCGACGCCCAGCCAACTCTCGGCGCATGATCAATGATTATTTTTCGTTTAGATTTTAGCCTTAATTTAGAATATGTAGATCTATAATGATTTCAAGTGTCAATAAAATGTTACGATAAATTGTATAGTACATTTTATCAACTTTAATTGCCTACTGTTATGGTTTACAAACGTTAGCGAATGTTTACACGTTCAGTTTATAATTGTATGTGTAACGGTTATCATCACAAGTTATTTTTAAGAATGTTTCTGATATTTACAACACTCGACTGTATGCCGTGTAGGTGACGTTCAAATTTACTACTGTCTCATATAAAACACAATAGTATTGTTTTTATTATTATTAATATTTACACGATAAACTACAGCTTTCAACGCCATCGTAGAGTAAACTGTAAGTGCTGATACAATGTTAATTATCATTGAATATACTTGTGTACGCATCACGATGCGCCAATCACAATTTATATACAAATATCAAGTGGCTTAAACATGAATGGACCTGAAATAGATTTAAAATATACCGCATACACGTATCTCAAAAATTCAATCACTCGTTTGAAATATTTCCTACTACTTAAAATACTACAAATATGTGCACTGTATATTGTCCATACCAGTTGCACCAAAGTCTATGTTAAGGTCGGGCCGTGGCCCGACCTCTTTTTTGAAAAATATGGCTGGTAGGCCACATTATACTCGCATCATAATTGTGTTATAAGTAAATGTATAGGGTTATGAAAATATTTAGGATATTGGGGCCGCGAAGTTTTGAAATTGCCCGACCATATTTTAAAAACTTTGGTGCCACTGATCCATACGTTATATTATGTTATTAGTTTCCATTTTGGTATTTTCAAAACAATGAGTACTAACCAAATATAAATCATAAACGTTTATATTACATAAGATTTTTATAAGCCTTCCTCAAAGTATTACAAACATATTTTAAATTTATATTAAATTTTTCTCAGAAGTATTGTAATTGTTCGTAATGTTTAAAACCTTTTATAGTTACCAATATGATTTGTTTAAAAATAAAAAATTATACCCTTGGGTCTTATGAAATTATAATTTTTCTTGGAATATCACTTAATTTATAAGATTCTCTAACTAAATTAAAATTAGGTCTACATTTGTCTTTTTATTATTCCTATGAATAAAAAGTCCATTATAACCCACCTATTATGACGATGTAAAAGTTCAACGAACCATATATGCAATCGAGTTATACTATTTTCTGCACCGATCAATAACAAATTTCACATTAAAGTATAATGCGTACTTAACTAACGTTGAGCGAATAGTAAGCTTTAAAAATTAATGAACCCGCATAGCTTTATGTACATGTATAATCGAAAAAATAAATACCATGTATAACGTCATCAAATTCAATTATCCACTTGTTATAAAAAAACTTTCTCGGTGAATTTATTTTGCATCCGTATAATAAACATGTTTCTTATGAATAATTGTCATCGAGTGTACAATGTGTTGCGAAAATAACGATTTGAATACGACTTTTGGCAGACCTGAGTGAAAAACTTCAATACATTATTGTACATATAAACATATTAAACTATAATTATAACCCTTTATACATATTACGTATGTTACGCTTTTGTATGGAAAATACACAAATAAAATATAATCAGACGATATTGTTTCGTATGGATTAACATTTATGTACGGTTTGAAAATAACTACCGCGTGCCATAAAACAAAGTGAGTATAAAAGCTATTAACGGATTTGATTAACGTGTCGGTGTATATATGGGAAAATGGAATATTATCGAAAGCTTCAAAGTGAAACTTTTACAAGTGTCGCACACGAGTGCTCTCGTCGTACAATAACAATAACATCGTGAATATATTATATTGTTATGTTATATAATATTATAATGTACTCAGCCGCGACGCACCTGCAATGTTAAAAGTTTGTTTTTTCGATTAAGTAATTCGATTCGATCGTTCCCACGAGTAGTTCCTGCACATACCTACATATCGCGTTAAAAAATCGGAGTGCACTATAATATAGTTTCAACTTATTACGTATTTCATTGCCCTGTGCGTGTGAAAACCTACACTAAGAGAGGAAAGTTTACTGCTTTGTATACTGCATCCACAGCGTGCATTCGTGAATACGCAAACGAGCGGAAATCATTACATGACGTCATGTTTAAAATCGAATTAAAAATTTTTAAAAAGGAAATAATATTTTCTTTTCTCTTTCTCTTTCTCAGCTCTGAAGACGTAAAGCCCTCGGGCTTTCTCTTTAGTCCCGTCGTTCTCAGCCGTGCCCCAGACCACGTTGTATACATATACATGGAAAGAAATAACATTAAAAAAAACGCCGCGGCTGTACCGCACGGTCGTTTAGGGTGTTTTGTCGTCTTTCTCGTTCATATATATATACGTATACACTCACGACAGCGAGGGGGTGGTCGACGGAGAGGGTATTTTTTTATTTTATTTTTTGTGAGTTCTAGCCCCTAAGGGTAAGGCGGTGGTAGCAGAGGGACCCCTCCGGTCGCCAATAGACGATGAGGTAGTGGTCCGGGAGAAAAAAAATAATACTCGCGCACTTACACATACACGCACGCACGCACGCACGCACACGCTCGTACGCACACACGCATATATATAAGGGGTGGCTGATCATAAAAACACATACACATTACACACAGCAGTGGAGAGCACGAAATGAGAAAAAACAGCGGCCGTGTAATCCGTAATAAGTATTGATCAATTCCGCGCCCGTTTTCTTCGCGCGCGCTAGAGAGAGAGAGAGCGGAAAGAAATATAAGAAGTGATGGAGATGGCAGTGGTTGTGGTCGTCGTCGTCGTCGTCGTCGTCGGTGTGCTTAGGCCGTTTCGACGTATATATATATATAAATAAACGTTTTTTTCTCTTTTCCTCCTCTCGCCAAGAATTATTGTAAGCCTTTAAACGCACGACGAAACGTTATTCCCATAAACGTTATTGTACTACGACGTTTCAAAGTGGTTTGATACCTTTTCACTACTGTATATAATATAAATATATACAAGTGCGAGTGTGTGTTGTGTATGAAATATATATATATATATATATAAACGCTTGTATATAAAATATATATATATATAAAAGCTTGTATATGTGCGTGAGCGTGTAATCCTGTTCGCCGGATGACAAAAAATAACGCACAAGTTGAAATTCCAACGAAATACCATCACAACTTAGGCGTTTAAATGTTCAAGAAAGGTCACTGCGTGCGCCGTTATACTACGGTCGTCGTCGGGTGACGAAGTGCAAGTGTTATCGCCGGATGAAGAGATCCGTGGTATGAGATCGCGTTGATTTTGAACTTGTGAACGAATGTTTTATCCATAATATTGCGACTCATGCGACTGCAATTCCGTTTGGAAAAATACAAAATTATAATATAATTTATTTATTTATTTTTTTAAATATTGTCAGTCGTAGAAAAAAAAACACTAAATTATTTTGCGCTCGTTTTATTTTAACACTTAATATTATTATATTTCGCGTCGTCGCTCTTTAGTATTTACCAAACGAGTACTGCGTCGTCGTATGAAGTTAAATCATTCTGTTGATTCCGATCAAAGAAACGTGTTGATTGACCTTTTAAATAAGAAAACACCGAATATATAGGGTTTCAAAAATATTATCACAAAACGGCACTAAACTGCAGCCCTTGTAAATCAAACACGCACACGTGTGCCGCGAGTCGTATAATATAATATTTTACTATGGTTTATTTCGTATTTTATGTGTTCAGCATTTGGGACAAACGACACGTTTATAATGATCGTCGGAATTCTTTGAAATGATATTAAATCTCACAGAATTTGTTATTCCGTATGCAAATAACGTATAATTTAACATTGAACTATATAATCTATTATGGTAAACATATTATACCTTCTTGCAGCGTGTGCGCATAAATAATCCGAAAAATGGAACTTTGCGACTAATGCTGCACCGTTTTTCCATTTATTTGCTTGCTTATTTCTCTGATTTAACTGTTTTCATTTTAAGTTTTACCATACGCGGAGTAAGGTAAATTCAAAAACACACACACACACACATATATATGCGGACTAGTTTATGAAATTTCTCATTACTTCTTATAATATTTTAACCTAAACAAAGAATTATAAGTTATTAAACGATTTATTATTATTATAACTATTATTCATTGAAATATAGACGAACATCACGTTTTCAAAGATATTGATAATAATACGTGTATAGGTACTATGATTATTATTTAACAACTATGAATATTGTTATGCGCAAAAAACTTAAAATATTAAAAAATAATTTCTAATTAATATAACATATTATATTAATAATTAATACGATCGAGCTTGATTAGAAAATTATTATACAAATACAAAAGAAATTACTAAAACTCAGACATTTATTTAAATACAAATTTAAGTCCTTCAAAACATTATGTTGAAAATAAAAATAATAGACGAAAGGGATAAAATTTGTATAAGATGGTAATCTTATTCTAATCTTCCCTCTTCTAACCACTTACCATATGTATATAATTATAGAAAAGTATAATGATTCATTTAAACTAAAAAAAGGGACCTTTATACAAGGAAATTAATCTAAAACATCACAAAAGTCTTGATTAGTAAATTCTCTTTTATAATCAAACATCTTCTAACATTATACTATTTTAGACAGTCATAATATATTTTTTTCTAAATTTTTAACAATAATTAATGATGTAATATTCTTTATAATCATTTAAAACAATTATTCGTCTAAACACATATAGTAAAACGTTTTAATTATAAATTATTTACTTATACTTATAAATTGGTCATACAGTTAACAAAATTATCATGTTGTATTGAATGTTGTTATAATATAAATTCAACTTTCATAATTTTACCAAAAAATATTAACACGTCTAAGGGTCTAAAATATATATATAAGCTTTATAATTAAAATGAATCGTATGCAACTCATTCGTCAAATTCCTGTAACAAAAATTGAACAATACATTGTTATATGTAGTGTTTGAAATTATTACGATTTTCATATATAAAAAAGAAATAAAAAAGAAAGAGACGTAACCGAACGGTAATGTTTCAACACCTAATTCGCCCACGCTAAATACGCCCCTGTATCAACAATGTACACAAATTATACAGGTTGAATCGATAAAAAGTTTGTTGCTATAGTATCTAAGAATTCATTATAATAATAATAAAAAAAAAAAATGTTAACCTAGAAATTATTATTTTACAAGTCATATCAGTATTAATTTGTTAGGTGTTTGAATAATTTTATCAACATAATGATTAGTAGTAGTGTAATGATTAGTATATAGGTATTTCATAAATTATAACTAACGTTCGACGTTATTATAACAAACCAAAAAATGTTGTTGAAACGCTTCAAAAAGATATTAACGCAATAATAAGATCAATTCGGAGTTGGGTTCAAGTTTCCGCAGCCGAATGTTTACCTATCATTCATTAAGATACAGGACATTACAGCATTAGAGTGAAACACAAAAATGTAAAACTTTATAAACGTCGAGTTTGGTATAGAACCCGTAGTAGACCATGTGCTAAGTTTTTTTGGTCATAAGGATTAGGGTTGATGCAGTTAGACTACACAGTGTGTTCGCACTAGGAAGTACTACTAAATATTTCAGTTTGTATTGAAATTTTGATAATTGTTTGATTTTTTAAAATTAAATAAGTACCAAAATACACATTTTTGGATAGATTTCGAACGTTTAACCTTTCAGTACGTGCATGTGAAATAAAATTTACTTTTTTTTTAAATGGAAACTCAATTTCCCCCCCCCCCCCGATTCTGGTTATTTTCTGAATTTCCGAATTTTTTTTTTCAACCATTTTTATGAAAAAAGATTTTTTTTCTAATAACAAAATCGGCAAAGTTATTAGTGTATTAGAATTTAATATTTACGAACAATATGTTTTGATAAAATTTTAACTATGACCGACTTACACTCGAAAATCGAAATAATACCTTCATCATTGTTTCTAACCCATCTGTAAACAGATAAGGACGTAAGTAAAAAAAATTGTTTTCATAATTTATCCTAATTTATTTAACTTAGAGGCCTGTCGAGAATTTTAGCGACATTCATCAACAATTAAGATAATATATCCGGTTTATTATAAAATAATTTTGTAGAGAAATGTTGATAAATTATTTTCCCTGACCAGTAATTGTTAAAAAATCAATTTAAACTTGTCTTGTGACAGTCATTATTGAAATGTATTTCATTATTGAAAAAGTCGAAATAGTTTTGAGTTCTAACGAATGTAACTGTAGTTAATGACAAACAGCTCGATTGTACGCAGATGGACATCCAGATTGATTCCTCCCGCATCGTAATTATGTCCTTAAACTTTTGCGTGGATTAAATGAAAGGGTAGAACACGATTCCGCACGTTCATTGTTCGATATTACCTTATTTTTCTACCCAAATCCGTGTTGTATTCGAATGGGACGTTGCCATGTAAGGAACTCGATTCCGCACGTTGTTTACGTATCTGTACTTTTCCACATCTTTACCGCGACATTTCAAGTTCAAACTAATTAAAAATTAGATAATTTGGATCTTTTGATAAAGTCGATAAAGACAACAATATACATTAAATTACATGTATTCTTTATGTCGACCAGCTTATTTATCTAAATTTATTACTTTTAACTATCTAAGTTATCTCGGCGGCAAATAAACATCGTATGGTGGGAAGACGAAACTGTAATAGTTCAGGTATACCATAATTTACCGAGCATCCGAGTCTATGTCAGTATGGCGATGGTAAAATATACCAGTATCGTCAGTCTAGTCAGAACTGTTAATAATAAGTTGTATTAATTTCGAGTATTTTTCTATAATTTATATTTTACCGTGTTAAAATTTATAAGTTAAATAGATAGGCATGGAGAATCAATTGGAGATAATAAAATCTGAAAAGGGTAACGATTTAGCATACATTATACAAGCATACGTTAGATACTGTAAAAAAAATCCAACGTCAAATTTTGAAAGAAAATTGCAAAAGAAAAGCTTTTGACAACGTTGCACCCAATTTCTATTGTATTTCTATGAACAATAAAGTGTGCGGAATCGTGTTTAAAAAAAAAAAAAAAACGTGCGGAATCGTATTCCTCCCAAATGAAAACGGTCGATTTCCTAATAACCAAAGTAGACAACGGCAGCCTAGACCGAATAATTAAGGTGATGGCACTGTACTGCAGTCTGGAGGTAAATGGCTCACGTACGTGTTTATAAAAAAAAAAGCATATCACACATTTTTGCGCGTTACAGTGACAAATACAATACGGGTGTTTCATCTTCTTTCCCACAATTTTCGATGACAGTTTATTTCTTTTGCGTGGATTCTAACGATATTATGTAAATCACGTCGTAATTTTATCTTTTTAAAAGAGTTGTACGTTGCACGCGTGTTTCAGAAATAAAAAATGACCTACGATCGAAATAACGGACACTCGATAATTGCCCGTTTCTGTTGTCTTTGAAAAAAAAAACCAAATTAGTACAAGAAAACAGTACGAGTCATACAAATGGCATACAATGCCATGTCAATGAATAAAATACCATGAATGTGCGCCATTTCACACCATCTTATGAGTTAGATCAAACTAAAAATAAAAAAATTCTCCTAGACTGAACGAAAACTAATCGACTTGTTGTTAACATCACCCATTGCAATGCGGTTAGTCAACATTGACATGATAATATTTTGAGCACAACATACTATTGTGCATTTTTCATGAAGATTGCTGTTTTTTTTTTTTTTTTAATTATTAACGAGAAAACGAAACATTCGCCGTCGCAACAATACCATATCGAATCCACCGAACGAATGATTGTTTTTCGAGCAATAGTATAAAATGTCCTACGCGGACTTTCCATTAATAATAAAAATAAAAAAACAATAATTTAACACTACTGTTGTGTGCCGTCATCCTCACTTAATATGTGGAACGCGTCGTTATTGTTTAGTGCTAGTGAACGATTATTGTTCGATAAAAGAGGACAGTTGATGAGATTTTCGAAATGGTTTTCTTTTTAAAATCTAACGGCTGTGTACGTTGAACGCCCGACCCGAATCACTCGAGTAATGACTAGTAATCGCTAGTGTACTATGAACTTTACTAATATTACAAATGGTTTAATTTGATTTCGAGTTGAACAATCCCGATCGAGTTCCGGATACGTAGTGGAAAAACCTAAAAATGCTGAAAAATGTTTAATCGTTCATTCGTACGCGAACCGAACGGATGACAGTCGCCATCTTTTGTTATCCGTTCAATTGATTTTTCACATTGTTTCGCGTATACGTGCATCATAAGCGAATGTCGAAGAGGATTTTGAGAATTTAAACCCCTCCCCCTGTTTTCTAGAAAATTGTGAATCTCCTCTGCAGGAGGTTCGAGTCCTTTTAAAATATGTGCAAATTTTTCATTAATTTTCCAATATTGTCTCACCAAAATTCGCACGCATCATTTTTTCAGCAGTTGATGAACATTGTCTTCCATCAATTCTCAACAGTGATAAGTTACTGCTAATTTAAAGACATAATGGACCATAAGATAATATATATATATGAATAAATTCATAAATAGTTTATCTATGGAAATAAACAAATAAACGCTTAGTGTTAATATATTTGTAAAGTACGACCGGTTTCTAGTTAAAAATTAATCTTAAGGTATATACAAAGTCAATAAAATCGCAATTATTTCCTGTGGTGCGACAAACTAAAACTGGGTTTTGAACTAAAATCATTCAAAATAGATTTACAGATACTTCAATTCTATTTACAGAAAAAAAATATATGAAAATCTATCGATACAGGCAAAATTGTAGATTTATTTACAGTAAAAACTAGATTTAAAATTCGAAAATAACAATAAAATAAAATAAAAAACCTTTATGTTTAAAATTCATATTTAATGAACGATTCGATTGTAGGAATACAAACTGTTATCAGATTTAACGTGATGTGTTAATCTGTATTCGTATTACTTGCTTTGTTGTTATTACACACTGTATCGTAAAAAATCCAAATATTTGGTCTGATAATAAGCACGTATCCAGGATCAATTTTCGGGGGGGGGGGGACATTAAAATATTTTAATACATGAATAAATTGTAGTTGTACAATTATACATTTTACATTTACATATAAATATGTATACGTATGGTGTGTATACTTACTATAGTAAGTTTTTGTTGTATTATAAATATATACAAAAATATAATATATATTTTAACATTTTTTACTTTTTACTGCAAAACTATTATTACCATCAATTTGTGTATGGCCGTCGATAGATGAGAAAATACGAAATTAGTTCGGTTGATTAGAATTCACGATACTGGTTGATTTTCAGAAATATAACGAAAAAATTAGGTAGTTAAACACCGAAAATTGCTGTTTTCAGCCTAAACCAGAGGTCAGAAGCTGACGGACCTCGGTCTGGATCCGGAAAAACTGCAAAACTTTGTACCTCGTCAACACATTGTACCAAGGACGTATTTCTGGGAGAAGCAATGGAGCGATCGCCCCCTCCCCTCTATGAGCCTCTGTTTTTTTCTATTTATTACTTTAATATTTTCGTAATAATATTATGTATTTATAATACACAGAGTGTATTTGCTCTATATAGTCATGCTTTATGATTTAATGCTTATGAGTTTAAAAACTTGTTTAAGAAGTCAAATTGGGCAGAAAAGATTGACTAGTACGGCACTGTTGCATGTACATCGCGACATTTATCGAGTCAATCACTGTGCGAGTAGTGAAAAATGCAAAAGTGTTGTTTAGACGACATAATTAAAGACTTGAAAATAATCACAATCGCGAGTTATTTTTCGCACAGCAATAAATCTTTATAGGACAACCTGTCCAAAAACCCTAACAGTTAATAAGTAACAGTTGCAATTTAAGGTTTTTCATAAATTCGGAACAAAATATGTATAAAACAAATTTTTCCTATTTTGATTTTTTCTACAAACCAACAAAAATAACATGAAAATAAATGAATATTACAGCTTTTTAGTTATAAGACATAAAACTTATATGTTTACATGCATTTTTGTAATTATTCACCAATCATTTCATCTGGTTTACATTGTTTAGCTTATGTCTGAAACTAATCCATTTTCTCATAATACTCATTGGCTTATTCATTGTCAATATTTACTTTACTTTACCTACTAAAACACTTCTTGCTATTTCTTAAACAGAATATTAGTTATAATTTAAAATAAATAAATAAAGTATATAGTTTGAGTTAAAACTGTAATAATTATGTTACTACAGCAGTACAATGTATGAATATAAATGTAATTAAAATTGTTTATGAGTAGAGGTTTTATTGTGAAAAATATTTAAAAAAAAAAACAATTATTGGAGATTATCAAAATTATATAATTAAAAAATATTACAATTTTAATTTTATGAAAAAATTTCAATACAAGCCAATGCACAAAAAAAAATTATTTAACTACACTAGTTTTGAATTAAATAAAAAAATTGTATTATAATTATTATTTTTTTAATATTTTTATATATTAAACATAATATATATTTTATCTTAAGTGTTGTGTTTAATATGTGAATGACTAGTTGCGCACATAGTAGTTATGTAACAATAAAATTAATTGGATACTTATCTTAGTTATTATTGTTTACAAATCAAACAAAAATCTATTATTTAACTTTTCGACATGACAAAAAATAATAATTATGTATATAAATAAATAACAACAATGATTTTTTCAAGTCGTATAGTCCATTTTGAGCTCAACAAACAAAAAATAATAATAATAATTATAATTATAATAATAATAATAAGTAATAATAAGATAATGACACAAGTAAAGAAGATAATAAATAAAATTATAATTTTTAATGGTTTTAATACTCAATGTTATCATCATATCATAGTTTTTCAGTGCGATAAAGCAATTTTTAAACTATTTATAAATAAAAACAATAAATTAATTAATAAATATATAAAATAATAGTACAACATACGCTAATGTATCAATGTAGTGCGTAGTTAATGATGTGACGGGATTTTTCACAGGTTTTTGTTTGAGAGATCAATGATATTGTTTATAACAATGACAAAAATATAAATATATATATATATATATATATATATATATATATATATATCTTTACTTTTGTTTATATATATGACATCAAAATAAATATTGTTTCGAAATTGACGAGGATATAGGGAGTCTGATTTAATGGTAAAATTCATGAGTGAAAACAATCAAAATACTAGTAGTACACATTGAATACACACAACGGTTTGCGACTGAATGTTATGGATTACTAGCAATATCCGAATTGTTTAATCTATACATATGTTGTAGATAATGTGTGGTATGTATACATAAGTACCTATACAGCTGTATTTATATGTGTAATGACTGTTTGTTTAATGACTGTCTTTTGCAATAAATTTTGTAATAAAAACAACATATACTAAGTGTATATTCAACACATGTCATTTCAAAATAACGTTAAAAGGAACATTGTTTTAATTGTGACTTAATCGTTCATTCCACGATATGGACTATCGAATACATTGCTGTTTTACAAGACACAATAACATCGTGAAAATGTAAAAAATATACGTACTCTTGATAACAAGCTACATAATAAGGATCAATATGATCCAGCCATAATTTATAAATATTAAGTTACAGTTTTACTGTCTGATCACAAGGCTCACACAAAAGGAGCAGAGCACACATAACAACATAATGTAATATTATTAAAAAAAAATTGCAATTTTACATCCTTGTTGTGTATGAATAATTAAAATATAAAATGCTGTCATTAAAACCGATGATCAAACGACGATGACAATGATGACCGCGACAGTAGAATTGAAAATTGACTTAGCAACAACAAATGTGCTTTAACAATTAAAAGAAAGCAGCACCGTGGACTTAACTTATGATAGACACTCGGTCACCTTCAACTTTTTGTGGGGAGGAGGAAAGCATTAAGCTCGTGAATTTTCTGCAAAAATCAAAGAAAAATAATAATCGAATACAAGTGTGCATCATTGTAATTCGTCATTAATATAATTTTCAAGCTGTCTTCAACTTACTTAATAAAATGTTAATCGAAGGCATAAACTTTGGGCGTTATCTATTGTCTTCCATGACGACCTGTTTGAAACTGTTGGACATGTGACGATTGATATCTTGACTACCAAGCGTGGTCGTGCCGTCTTTAGCGATGTATAACTGCAACCCAGGTCCTAGAATAACGGAAAAAAAATATCTTGTCAAATATTCGATAGATCTATATCTAAGTAATAGAATTGCATAAATATAAAGTATTAGAGAGGGAACAGGTAAGAAACCTGTCAATATCAAACACTTCCGCGTTTACGTGCACGTATTTATTTTTTTCAGCCTATAGGGTTTTTCATGTAAAATATGTTCAAAATAAATTATTACATTATTGTAAGCAATAAACGAGGATGTGGTAGAACTAGTTCAATTTTTCACGCGTGGTTGATAACGTTGACCGTGATCGCATCCGTTGTTAGTGAATAGAAAAAATAAATTAACACAAATTTGAGAAATATATAGAATGATATACTGAAGCCGAATGTTTGACCTTCATCACTTGACTCTTTTCGGAAGGTATAGTGAAGTAATAAAAAAAATTCTAAACCATGTATAGATCATTACTAAGTATATATGATGGATGTATTACAGTTAAAATATGATGGAAATAATTTTGAATCTGATCAGAAAAATGCAATACATATTTCCAGATAGCCCTCACACTTATTAAAAAACTAATAAAATTAAAAACTACCTTAACCATCTGACTAAATAATGGATAAACACAACGGAGCGTCGAATATTAATAATATTTCGTTGTTAGAAGTCCATATTTGACCAAAACTCGAATTGAAATATGTAAAATATAAGAACACTTCAAAAGGTACAGTTATTTTAGTAAAACTAATGATAAAATTTGCTTCAACCTAAAAGCATAAGTATTATATTATAAGTGTTATAAATACTATAACAAATTTGATCGATTAAGCACGGATGCGACTCGGGCGTGGCTAATGTATTCTTATGATTTTTTTTTCCTTCCGGGCGCTCTCCGGATGCAGCCATATCCGGTGTGCACGAAGGGAGCGGGGTATGGGTTTCGGGCTTACTGTGCTTGCCGTCCTCTTCCGCTGACTGGTCGTCCAGGTTGCTGGCTTTGAGCAGTTGGTCGATGAGACTGTCCGGGTTCACCCTAGTCACCTCCACGCGTCCCGTGACCTTCGCGCAACTGTCGTCGATGACACTGCCGCCCGTGACTCCACCCGACTTCTTGTTGCGCCTCTCCAGCGCCGCTTTACCGCGATCCAACGAACCGGCCTCGACGCCACTGAGCACGGGCGACGCTTGTGACGTGGATATGGCCGTGCCACTGGACGTCAGGCTGAAAGGTACAACAGGGCAAATCGATTAGATATGTGATAAGACTATAAATTGTCGTCATCATAATAAATAATTATGTTAATTACTATAAGCAGTTTATAAGCAGCGACAGCACATTAGTAAACAGTATTAATCGGAGTGTTAAGAGAAAGCTATAATCGCATGTGTTGTCTTCGTCTTACAAACGTATAACATAGCAAATTGTTCTCTCAGCAGATCACGTTAATCTCTGTTAATTTAAAAATTAAAGTAAATTGATCCTTTACAAAATGTAAAGTAAGATTATTATCTAGGGCTTCTCATTGACATTTTATAATATTTTAATTTTTAAGCTAGTTATGAATATTTTAAGTTGTATAAACAATTTTCAGTTTTAAAATACTCATAAATCGCTTTAAATTTAAAATATAATAAAATGCCAAATTCCAATGAGAAGCCCAAGATAATAATCTTACCTATAAATTTTATAAGGGATCAATTTCCCCAAACTTTTAAACTAACAGAGATAAACGTGATCTGCTGAGAGTACAATTTGCTATGTTACGCGTTTGTAAGACGGAGACAACACATTGGGTGTAGCATCCTTTTAAATATAATAATATATATGGTGGTCAAGTATAATATTATATTATTTATTATTATAGTGATAGTGCGACAAACATATATATTATGCAACGTGTTCTATAGACTGATCGAATGTATGTATGATAAAAAACCCTACGAGTTAAACATAAAAGTTTAATATATATAAAATATGAGACGTTTTATACGACTGAAATCATATCATAAACGAATATTTAAGATGTTAAAATGTCATTTAATTATTGAGCGCGGAAATGAAAGAAACAATTAAATGCTGAATTATATGAATTATAAACGTAAAGCGTAATTTTTTAACTTGTGACTGTAAAATTATTAAAATCAATAATTTTCAAAAAAACACTACATAAAATGATGTATTTAAGTACATCAAACTTAAAAGCAAAATAATAATAAATTCATGCGATGAAAAGCAAAGCACTTAGAGGATGTTATTATGTATCATTCATTGCAATGTATGTTTTATAAACACTACTGCGTCTTTCCATCGATGGCAATATTATTAACACATTTCCCTGGATTAAAATTCTAACTTGATTTAATCATGGTAATCATTCATTACTAACTAAATCCTAAATCGACGTAATCATGATACTAACATTCAAAATTATCGTTATAATTAAAAGTCAATATATTCAAATGCATATAATAACTTCGATATTAAGGTTTTACAGATTAATTCGAATTAATAGAATTACAAACCGAGTTTCTAATTATTATAATATGATACGTTTTTTCCTAGAAAATGATACTTTTGCATCAACGAAGAATGTTATTAAATACAAATAGTTTTAAATAATTTCGATAATATACCGTTTAAGACGTTTTTACCGAACAATCATACAAACGGTATAAAATATACGAGGTAAGATAAGATATTTGTCTAGGTACAAAATCAAATATATGTATAAATTTCTAACATTAAATAAATCATATTTTAGATTCTGAACGGAGTGATGGAATCTATTGGTTTTACAATGATGTGTGTTTTTTTTTTTTATTTTTTTTATTTTTTTTCATTTTTTTTATTTTTTTTCATTTTTTTTATTTTTTTTCATTTTTTTTTTTGTGTCTGCGACACCTTTTTGGCAGTAAAAATGCTTCGATTTGCTTATGTAGCAACTTTTCTGAAAGGAAAGTGAATCTAGTTGGTACTTTGGGGGTCAAAAGTAAAAAATTTTCAATATTTTTTAAATGCGACGGGAAAAACGGGAGTTTTTACGCAAAACCAGTTTTCGACAAAATCAAATTTTTTATTTTGCTATAACTCAAAAACTAATCGATGTAAATACTTGAAATATTCACCAAATGTTTAGATTAGCGTTCTCTATACACCGTTAAATTTTCAAAGTATTTTGACTTTTATTGAGCTATTTATAGACAATTGAAATTTTCAATTTTTTTAAGTATTTTTTTTTAAAATAACGATAAAATTTTTTTGGCCGGCCAGAAAATCTTGAAAATTTTATATGTACAAGGTTTCTTATAAGTTGTCCCTTAACTGATAAAAAAAAATCTAAAATCGTAAGTCACAATTTTTTTTTATAAGTGCTCAAAGTTCCAATTTATACGAAATATGTAAAAATTGCGAAAATTTGCAAGTTATTTTGTAGATAAAAATTCATACAATTTTTTCTGTTCATACTTAAGGTTAAAAATTTTAACACTAGGTTATCTATAAGCTACTCTTCAAAAATCTTTAAAAAAATTTATACCGTACTTAGAGGAAAAAATGTTATGGCTGTTTGAAATTTAAATATTTATGAAATTGCATAAAATAACGATTTATTCTCGAACGATTTTAAATATTTGTTATAATTCAAAAAGTATAAGTCGCAGATTTTTGAAATTTCTACCAGCTGTTAAGGTTGGCATTTCCAAAATATTATATTGACCTTTAAGCCACTTATAGACATTTAAAATATTCGATTTTTTTACATTTTATTTTTATAATCGGTGATAAAAAAAATTTGGCTCCTACAAAATACTTGAAAATTTAATAGAAGATTCCACAGAAGTAGTTCTTAATGTCATTCAAAAATTATTAAAATCCATAGGCACAATTTTTTTTTATAAGCGTTTGAACAGCGAATATTAACATAGAATTACATGTAAAATATGATATAATGTATAATATTCTAGACTGACAAATGATATCGGTTTTTTTAAAATGCTCTAACTCAAAAACCAAAAATCGCAACAACTTGAAATATTCACCAAATCTTTATATCGACGTTCTCTATACATGGTTAAGTTTTCAAAGTATTTTAACATATTTTGACTTATTTATAGACAATTTAAATTTTCGATTTTTCTAAATTTTTCGTTTCAAAATAAAATATACTTATTACAATATTTATAAATAACATTGTATTATATTCTAGACAAACATATTATCTCCGTTCAGAATCGTTTTTCGTATACAATGATACCTATCATTCAATTCAAATTTAACAAATCCATTATAATGACCTATCCTATGAAAAGTCGCACTCCACCCCCTAGTGTACAGCAGAGCGAGGCCCATCCGGTTCTTTTTTTTTTATATTGAAAGAATAACCGTTTCAATAGCAAAAAGAAATATGATTAAATATAATAAATAGTAAAAACTAAAGAACACTCAAAACAAGTAAAAAATAAACCGAAAAGCGGTAAAAAATAATATCAACACATGCTTCGATAATAATGCTTGGATAATTATGCGCCTCGTGCAATCACACAAACTCCAGCCAACTAACATTTGGCTCGGTCGCCTGAACGGAGACGACACAATACTGTCGGAAGTGCTGAGCAATTTATCCAGTTCCGGAAGCTTCTGTAACGAGTTCATGTTGTGTAAGCCCGGCAGTGTCGCAACGCAACCACTAGCCGTGTTGTCCAACAACAGTTTTCGGTGGTGCATACTACCGCCCCTGAACATACAACGGAGTATTACCGTGTTATTAGCCCAAAACGGTATTTTTAGAGTGCACTTAAAACTATTTAGAAAACCCGCCCAATATTGTGAACAGAAAATAAAACAAGATGTTTTCTCTGCAGCACGGAACACATTAAATCAGGTATGCTTCGCAGACTTCAATACTATTATACTGTAATAGTATTGAACACATAATACACAGTAAGCCGGCCACTTACTATAATTGTTACAATAAATCTTATGATCATAAAAACTTCAGGTTAATCGAATAGAAAATTACGGATGCATTTAATGTAATATTAAAAAAAAAAAAAAAAAAATATAATTGACTTGCATTATTAACAAAGTCCATACTTCAACAAACGATGAATATATATGCAATAATACATCACGCGATATATACTATACACTTTATCTATGATTCGTCCACAACAATTACGGTAGGTTAAAAATCTATACATAGGCTTAACATAAATATTGTCAACAAAAAATAGCAACGACTTGATAAACATGTATGTATCTATATTATAGATCAATATGATACACCATTATTATACATGATAATACAGACTGAAAACTTAGTATTATAAGTTCTCGCATTTAGATATAATAGTAATGAAGTCTGTGTAGGTATTGGTATATATATATATTATGTTAATATCAGTGATTATTATTGACATCATATAAATATATGGATATAATTAAAAATAGATAAATATATTTAAAGGCGATGAGAAAAAGAAGACAGTAGTAGAGCTGGCGAAGAGACAGGCGCGTTGTTACTGCAGTAGTGGCTGCAGAAGCGGCGGCATGTGGACATAGTGTTAATACATGAGAAATACAGTAATCGGTGTGTAGCGCGTAGGCACCGGTGTGTTACCTAGGGGAGTCAGGGGTTAGGGGCAACAGGCCGGGTGACGAGTTAGTTCGGGCTGACGGTCCGGACCACGGAGGGAACCGAAACCCGCCACCGTATTTGTTGTCAGGCGTCCGGAACACGTCCTGGTGAGTGCACACTTGAGGTGACAACTGCTGCTGCTGCTTGGATTGGCGCAGCGACCAGAACCTGGCTCGGGAGCTGCTCCACGAGGGTGTGGATGGAGATTGCTGATGTGGTGGCGAAGGTGGTGGGGTGGCCGGTGTTGGCGACAAGGTAGGAGACCATACGGGCCAAGACGGCGACCTGATCACAAGTATTTTGTAATGTTTTTGTCTCGTTATCTCGTATATTATTTATTTTAGATAACAACTTCATAGTGTTATAAGACAAACGGTGGCAAACAGAGATTGTGATATTGAACAACTAAAATATAATAATTACACACTTACTCGTACGTAATAATACACGCGCATAAACAATATATTGAGAGAAAGGCGAGAAGGAAACTCGCACTTTAAAATAAAAAAAAACACTGCGAAAAAATACTATTATTGGCACCCGAAAATTCTACGCTGATTTATTGTTAACGCGGGAACGGAAATGAGTCTGGCGTCCCAAATATTTATACATATGCGATAATATAATGCTTTAGTCAGAGTATTTACCCAATATGATGTACCAATAAGCAGGTACTTTTCCGCGATATTGCGCCGATCTCGTGAACACGATCAAGGAAAACGTCGAACATTAGACGACGGAACGACTTCATTACAATTTTCAATAAATATATACATAATATGTATACATATATTCATATTTATGTACAAGACTATCTTAAATTATACAAATTATAATTTTATACTACACGATTATTTGAATCGTGGGGTTTTCTATATTACCGAACATGTCCGCTCTCGCCGGAACTGCTGTGTCTCGAATGAGAGTTGTAAGAACTAGAACCTTTGCTGGTATTTGAAGAGTTTCGGGAATGTCCACTCGAGTTGTTCACATGATTCGCGACAGGCACTACGGTGTCATGAACCGTCGCATCGTCTTCTTGTTCTGAATGGTTTTGATTTGACTCGGCATCGTGTTTTTCTAAGCCGCCCATGGATGGAATGTCTGCAAATACGACCAACCAATATAATATTATAAACTGTACAGTAAGTAGAAGATTAAGAAATGGGATAAAAATTATAGGCGAAACATGATAAATATTCGCGCCCCTCAACAAAAAAAAAAAATGATAAAAAATGATAAAAAAAAGTTTATATATAGAAAAAAATTAATAAATAAATGCTTAGCCCGGAGCATAAATATATTTGTAAAATACAACCGGTTTCGAATTAAAAATTCATCATTACATCTGATGATGAATATTTATTATGTGTGCATTTTTTCTTATAAAATATATTGCTTTTGATACAAAAAAATTATGAAAAAACAAAAAAAAATTGTACTATTTATATTACATTATTAATTATTTACTTTTTTACATACTACTTTTTGTTCAGAAAATAATAATTCAAGTTAGTTGAAATGTGCAATAAAATATAAACTATTGTTATATATAATTAGTTTTTTCACTTAAAACTTCAATATAAATGGATTAAACGTCATTATTAATAAAACACTACTATATAATAAATTCAGCTACACTAAGAATCGTTCATTAAATAAAATATCAATGTATAATGGTTTTTATTACTATAATTATTCTTAATAATTACTTTTTGTATTTATTCTCGTCGACAAACATATTATATGATGCTTAATTATAGTACAAAAATATTTGCATGGCAATAGGAAATAACGCTACTCCTAGTTGAACAAATTCAATAACTCCCAACATCCGCCTATCAACTTCTATCTTCACTCAATATAAGCATTTGGCTATTTTAATTTTGAATTTAAATACCACAACCAAGCATGTTTGTATTGTATTATTTTAATATTCAAGCAGTGAATGTCTTAATAAAAAAAACCACTTTAAATAATATTTTCAATATTATTATAATTTATAAGCATTTATTACAGTTATATTTATCAACAAAATATAATTATTATTTTAGAAATCATATTTGCTTGACAATCATAGAATGTTTCCTGTTAGAAATGTTTCCAAGAAATTTAAATAAAAACCCGTTGGATTATTTCTAAAAGATAGTTGGAAGATATAGTTTGTTATATACACTTTTTTGCAACAATAAAATGCAAACATATTTAGTGGAATAGAATATTTCATTAATATTAATAAGCTAGAGACGTCTTAAATTATACAAACGATATTTTATAGAAATTAACAACGACAACTACTGTTTTCCATGATTATTCTCAATTTAAAAATTTTACAAACTCATTAGATATCACAAAACTATAATAAAAATGATTAGAATTTTAAGAAATAAATAACTAAAATATATTCCAATGAGTCGCATATTTAATTATATATAACAATATTTAATACATACAAAACTCAAAATTCATAAGGAAAAAAAATGTCCAAAATACCGATGTATTTTTAATATAATTAAATTCATAATTATCAAGTTACAAATATCTCAAAAACAACTAATTTTGCTATTATGTCAGCTCTCTTACCAAAATATCACTTGAGTATCTATCATTTTAATTTATACTATTTGTAACCAATTTTTTATGGTTTGTATAAATAATTAATGAAGGTAGACGGTAAGTATATGAGCATTCAGTCTAATATTGATGCAAGAAAGCGGTATATAATTGTTTCGAATTTTATCACAATAGTAATCGGAATATTAAGACAGATTTTAAATGGAACAAATTTTACCAGGAAATAATTTTTAAAAAAACTAGTGCTTTCACTTCTCTTTTATAGTAATTTACGATTTTTTTTAAAACTTTTAATAAATATTTATTAGAAATTAATTATAAAAATTACTACATTATAAGAAATACATCTAAGAAATTCTTTGCCTATAATAGAGATAAAATATAGAAGTAAAGTCCACTATATGCAAACCTATAAGATTTTTACCGTCAAAAACGTAAACCAAGATGAAAAAATTACACATGAATACAAAATATATAACTAATATAACCAAAAAGTTCGATTTGCTTAGAATAAAAATACATTGGTGGAAAGCTTCACTTTTCCTAGAATTCCTAGAATCTTTTTCTTTATAACGATATAACATAAGTAAAGTACCTACATCTTTACGAATACTCGAAAAAAGACAAGCATAACATATTGAAGTAATATATTTATTGTCTCTAGTATACATACCTGATGGAAACAACGAACGTTTGTTCGGCAAATTACCAAAACCGCTGCTAGGGTATTCTGTGTCTTCGCGTTGCGGTATATCACCGTTGGAGATAGGTTTTTGGTTTAATGTAGGGGTTGGTCTACAATAAATCAATACATTTATTATAAAATAACAATAATTATTATGACACAGTTGATTGAATATGTATACCTAACTAGTTTAAGCCAGTGGCGTATTTTAAATTTTGCTGTAGGGAAGTTTAAAAGTTATTCTAAAAAAATAAGGGATTTTAAAATATAAAAAAAATCCATTGGTATGAATTAATAATTATATTATTATATTTTTATCATAAATACAAATAAAAAATTATTGACAATCACATGATATAAATTAATGTTATCTTTCATTGTACCTTCGCAGCAAGTCATTTATGACATAACATTTTTCTACTGAGGGGACAAGACCTGGGAACCCTCCTCCCTGAAAATACACCACTGCTTTAAGCTATAAGAATATAGAACCTACGCTTTGAACAATATGTCTCCGGCTAACATGTTCATGGACACAGATATCCGGAGCATAGAATTGTCTTGGCGATGATGTCGGGTGTCATATCCTTCCAACAGGCAACGCCTAGAGCTAAGCCCTGCTCCGGCCAATTCAGCCAAATTTACGTCAGTAAATCCAAGTTTTTGAAAGCTACGGCCTCCTTTCAGTTCCTACGTAAAGTAATGAACAAACGATTAGAATGTGTTGTTTTTATATAAATTATAACATTCCAAAACATACTTTTCGAACAGATATTCGAAGATTACACGGGTCCAGTATCCCGGTTGACGCATTGGCACTCATCTTACACACAAATTTGAAGTTAGAACCCCATCGAACTGTATGATCTCGAACTTCTTCTCTGTAACATACCAGTATCCGACCAATGGTTAATATAAATAAAAATAATATTGCAGTATGCTCAGTACTATGTATTTAATCATACACTGTAAAAAATTAAGATTTATTTAATTTTTTTTTTAATAAACACATCACAAACTTTAGACACTTGGCAATTAAATTACCGTAAACAGTCCACCATGTGAAAACTTTAAAGCAGATATTTGGCAAAAGAATTGGATCATTCACTTTGCAATTTTCATTCGTAATGTTTATATTTTTAATGAACACGATTTTACCTAATTAATTATTCAACTGACATGTGTTATCATTGATTATAAATACTAGTATTTATTAATAATATTGTATTATATACAAATGCACAAATATATGCATATATATTGTATTATATACATGGTAATGCATATATATTAACATATACACATAAAATGTTATTTTTTTAAAATACTTTTAACTAATTATTGTATAAGCGTATAGTAACCATAAGTAACTTCTCATTCAATATAAAACCATTATATTAAATGCAATATATACAAATAAAACAGTCAAAGAATAATTTAGTACCTTTTAATTTATGATAATAAATAGAAGCATTTACTTAGTTTATACCTAGTCCATCCCAACGCATAAAAAAAACTTACAACCATTATTGCGCATGCGTTTTTTATATAATTCTCAACTATAAATACGCGTTTCTTTTTTTTTTCAAATCAGTCACATGAAACGTGTTTGACAGAATGCTACCATATACTTTCCTGTAGACATTCCGTAAATCTGTGCTGGGTAAGACACACATGTTTCTTGTTTGTTGGCTTCTCAGTCATACAAAATATATTTACACGTTCTACCTATATCCGCTGGGTAGTATATACGTTTATACACATCATGCAGTGACGCTTTCGAAGAGCAAACGATGAAATGAATTTAGCACCAACAAAATTGGCTGCTGTTATAGTTGAGAAAAAACTGTTCACTGTGGAAGATTTTCGAAAGTTTGGACGTTTTCCAGCTTAAAAAATAAATCAAATTCAAACGACTACTCAATCAATAATATCTATCAACCGTTATTGTATAATAAACTACATTAAATATATATATATATATATATATACCTTATACATTTAATAAAATCGATTAGGAAAAAAAATGGTTAGAACATACATCAGAAAATACTGTGAAAACATGTACTTAGAAATTTAATGAGCGAATGTTTTTGCGACAAAATTGTTAACACATCGTAGAAAATGATTTTATAATAACTATCTCTAAATAAATAGACCTATATAATTAAAATATAATATAGTATAGGTAATTATATTTTCTGTTGAATCCTTTAAGTCTTGCGATTAACATATTCAAATCTACTTATACGCTTTAATGTTTAAAATAATTTACAGGACAAAAAAAGTATATGAATAAAACGATACACGGGGACGAAACAATAACAAAACACGTAAGTTTTCATTTGAACGACAGTTATAATTAGATTAACTAAACAAGTGAATCCATTTAAAAATATTTGTTGTGAAATAAATGTTCAAGTGTTCGAAATGAAACCAGAATTGTCAAGTTGATTGACAATAACATACCAATAATTAAAATAATCACTCGATAATAGTATACAATTTACCATTTAAAACAACGAAAATATTGTAATTTATTGTAAACCAATTTCGAGTTACACTACAGCATTAGAAGCATTCGAAATAATTATTTATTCTTGATTACACTTCACAAGTCTTATAAATGTTACAACAATCATTTAGCTATCTGAATGAACAAGAAAATCTCATTTCAACGTTACATAGAAAAATAAATAATTTCTAAATCCCATTGTTCGTGTACATACTTAAAAGAGATCACTAAAAATGATTTTACCACACAAAATTTTTAACTTGTAATGTGTTTTCTTATATAATTTAAACGAGCAAATCGTTTAAATGATATTTTTTTATTTTTAAAACGAATTATTATCATCTATTATCAACACCATACCGTTCGAATATATTGCAGTTAATTTGTTTTGAAAGAAATCGCAGTTACAGAGAAATATCGAATATACAAAATTTAATTAATAAGATTTCACCATACTAAGATACATAAAGTAAAATTTGGCGGTATAGATATTGGTGAAGTATCAGCAGTAGCGAAAAAAATTGTGATCTCTCAAAACTTTAAATTTCACTCTAACCAATATTCACAGAATAATGCATATATTATAATAAAATAATAAAATTTGAAAAATCCTCGTGTTATCACCCTTGTTAATATATCTCACTTGTATATGTATCTCACATATGTGTATGTAAATTATTTATTATAATGATAAATATTTCTATGGTTTTGGTTAGAAACAAAGAGTTTTAACTTGGAAAACATTGGTGGTAAGGTGAATAACGTTGCAATGTTAACAAATTACGTCGACAGTCTCATAAATCTTTAGCGTCATATATTTACATTTAATGAATACATTTATCTCATTATAAGCGGGTAAGCCTATAAACACACGTATAAATTGAATTACGAATCCTTACTATAACAATTTGTAAATAATATATATATATATATATATATATATATATATATATATATATATATATATATATATATATATATATATATATATATATATATTGTTATGATCGGTCATGAAAAATGTATCTATGGTTATTGTGTCCGTTTGCTTTTTAGTATCAGTAGTACACAGTTTTGTTTCGTTTTCAATTTTTTATTTTCCTTGAAGCGTTCCAAATGTGTTCGTTTTAGATAGGTATATACATGTATTAGGTTATAATAGATCCATCGTATTTTAAAAAATATATTCCATATATTTCCAGTCGGAAATAAATAAGAAGACGGTGTGCCTAATTACGTATTGTGGTCAATGTCATTTTTTATGAATTAATATCAGTTTTTGTTTAAATTGTATAAAAACAAAATCAACCTACCACGCACCATCATCAAGGGCAATTACGATTATTTCGGTATATTATCACGTCAAGATGTTATTTTTACTAAATATTACTATACATTGCATCACTACCATTATACTGACTTACGATCCGAATAAGACATTAAGTCAGTAGAAAAAAATTAAGTTATCTGATACATGTAAACGCGCGATGCAATACTTCTTTATTCATAGGATATTACTTTTAAATGAAAAACAATAATAATTTAATGTAGGAAAGTATAAAAACGAAACTCGTATCATACCTAAATGTAATTTATTATCTTGTTTGTTTCGTAACCGATACCAATGAAAAATCCTAATTACGCAGCTCGTACGGTATGGTATATTATCTCAATTCCTACATGCGCAACGCCAAAAATATTTTAAATTATTTTAACACGGTAACGTTTTTATATCATTCGAACGGTCGAATCATTTAACATGTATTAATAAATCGAAATTGAATGGGCGACAAGTCATAAGTCATAACAAATTATGATGTCAAGATGATCAAAATCAACTCTTCTACAGTCTGTTACACTGAGTAAAATGTGCAATTTAAATAAATTATATATATATTAAATAAATAAATTTGTAAATACACAATTTAAATGTACGTCCAAAATAAAAATCGATATTTTTTTAATTTAATAAAATAATTCACTAGATAATGTGATACTAATATACATTACATCATTAACACGAATATGTTATAAAATAATATAATATAGTGACTTCCAGTATAAATTGCTACAGTGGCAACGAGAAGAAATTATTTAATAAATTCTATACATTAATACCCGAGCCGAAAATAATATCGCAGTGTATTTTTATTTTTTATTTAGTATAAATAAATCATAACATACACTGTTTAGGAGATCCACGTATAAAGTTGGATCAAACAATTATTATAATCAACACCATGTATCAATGTGTATACTGACTAAAAAAATTAATTTCCCTTAAAACATAATATAATATTAATGTTTACTTTTTAAAACGTGAATAAAAAAAAAACTGAAAAAATATTTTAAAAACAATATTAACAATAATAACGTTTTCCATAAAATGCTAGTAGTTTTTCTAAGAAATAAAACTTCAATGTTTTCTTTAATTCAAGAAAACTTATTTTATGACATGAAAATCGTTATTTGATGCGTCAATTATAACTCAAACATGTATTTTTATTATTTTAAACGTGACGATAACGTGCGCGTATATTATTCCAACGCACACATATACAATATACCTATATATTTTATATAGGTATATTGTACATCTATATAAATATATATATCATTTTCAAATTATTTCGTATATTCCATAAATAGAACACTATACCTATACATTATAATGCAGCTGTAAAATTCCATCTTCCCATACTACATATATATTATAAACCTACATAATTGTATGAACATTCGATTAAATAGAAACATTAAAACGTGAAAAAAGGTTATATTCTCCGCGTATACCTATAGGTAGAATATTCATCAAAAAATAGCATATATCATATCGTAAATGTAGTTTAAAAACAGAGCTGTAGTAAGAAATCACTTTGCTAAGTTCAAAAATGAATAATGTAATTATTTTAGCTTTCAGTGACTATACTTATATTCGTAACAAAGTTTATATTTAAACATATTCCAGGCAGCTCGTCTAGACACCCAAAGAAAAACTAGTGAAAGGATTTTTCACTAGAATAATAACACTAAAACCAAACGTTGTTTCCTACGGGAATATATCTTCTCTATGATCATACTTATAATTTGCATGCAATTCAATTTTTTTACTGTATTGATATAAAATAATTACAGTCTATAAATACAAATTAAATATTCATAATAAGTTAAAGTAAATGGTTCCTTTTTTTTTTGTTTTATATATTTTTAACTAATTACATTTTAAATTGTAAAACACAACAAGAGTATTTAAACTGTTTAAGGTAATTTTATATAGTTTTTTTACGGGAGTATTTATATGTTCATCTAGAGTAATAGATTACATTATTGCATACCTAATTACAACAAACAAAAAAACGAGAAAAAAATTACCGTTTTTAAAGCAACTTTTAAGCTTCAACTATGATATCATTTAGATATTTTTCGTTACAAAAAATAAACTAAAATAATTTAATCGAATTAACTGTATAAGTTACTACAATATATAACTAAAATCAAAAACATAGCTGGTCAATTTATTTAGCGACGAATTTTGCCACCACATTATGTTGTACCTAAGCACGCGTATATATATTTATAGAACAAAAAGATAATTAATATAGTTAAAACGTCGTTTAATTTTATAGTACACATGCCTATACTACGTATTACGAATATATATGTATATACACATTAAATGCACGTTCGTGTATGCTTTAAGGTTAAAAAATTTACTGTTCGACAGCGTTTAGGGAACGTATATAAATTGTTTTTACAAGAGACGCGAGCGTAGGTCTGTCGACCGTGATGTACCTATATATACATTGCGCATTGACGCGACTAGCACCCACATAATAGCGCAGCAGACCTCGTTTTACGCGTCGCGCGCTCACCTGCCGCTCCTGTCGCACACGTGCGTATTATAAATGCAACGAACATTAATTATTTCGCAGCAACGAACAAATAACTTGCGCACAGCTGCAGTGTTCTGCCCAGTAAAAACCATGAAAAACTTTTCGAAACAATAAGCGACGGAGGCGAAGAGGAAAAATATCGATTAACATTATTATTATTATCATTACCGATGTATTATTACAGTTATTATGAATTGTCATTATATAAAATTATTCTTCAGGAACATCATGTACACGCGCATTGTCACTATATTATATACGATTGGAAAGAAGAGAAACAGGAGAACACAAGGAGAATTATATTTTTCGTACAACAATAATATAATTAATTTGCAATAATTATGATCCATGACTGGTGTATGGCCTAGATTTGTGTACGAATACTTATCCCGGTATATACAAAAATCTGCCATACCCACGCAAATATACATTTAAATTACACGTTTCCTCCACGAGTAAATTTCAATCGCATAAACAGAACACAATATTGTGAAGACCCCGAATATATGTACATAATATGTGGTGCCCGCGTTATAAAGTTATAATATATCGCTTGCGTACAAATTAAACGCCATTAATTCCAATTTATGTGTTTTAATTGAAACACAGCTGGCGTGCAAGAAAAAATAAACTCGTTCACATACGAATAAACATTTCAAATGTAAATACAACACGAGTCTACCCTATCGCCTTCGAACATGTCATATATTTGGAAAAAAAAACTACTTACTACCCCAAAATAGAACCTCGAGATTATACTCAATACATACCTACTTGCAAGAGCATGAACACTAACATGAAGTACACATTATTACAAAGATCGATCGTAATCGATACCGCAAGCATGTTAAACACCGCAAACACATACAAACATTACGCATTAATCGTTGTATTATAATCTAATACATTACATATGGCATTATGTATACCTGTATACGCGTAAACTTCACAGTTGTTATAAGAGTATACATACACGCATATATATACAAATATGTTTTTGTGAAAAATACAATTTTATCGCGACATAACAATGTGCATGTATAGTGTTACGGAATACATGTATGATATATTTGTTTTTCAGATCTCGCATGAAAGACAAAAACCTTTAGGTAATAAATATGTGGTAAATATGTGGTTCAAATGAACGTAGCAAAAGACATCATCTCAATAGATATACAATATGCATTATATAAATTATAATACATGGTACCTATTCAATATTTTGCAGTCAAATTATTATTAACGATGTCAATATTAATATTTTAGACATGAAATATGGAATAATTTTGTTTCAAAATTATCGACGAAACATAAGTAATATTCATAAATGGATCTATTGCATGATTACAATTACATTTTGTATTCGATTCCTACATTAATTAAAAAGTATATATGAAAACAGATATTATATTAACGTCGAACAAAAAAAAAATTAAAGAGAAAAATATAGTAATACAAACAACACATTTAATACTATTATAAGAATTTATAATAATGATAAACATAAAAAATGCGTAGACAGATTGTTAATTGTTCTATGGCACTCTGTAAATATATATTATATTCGAACATAATACACATTATTGTTTGCTGCTTTACTGCTTAACGACTTAATTAAACGCACTTTTGAAATTATTCTTATATCCACAGACACAAATGGAACTTGGTTAAGTTCAAGCACATTCGCCACACATTATTTGTTTGGAAAATTTATGCTGTAGCTAATTTACCGTCACTAATGATTGTTCTGTGTGGCCACACAAATTAAAACACATATGAAATTACTTATTATCATATTTTTAGTTTTATAAGTATAATAAAAAACTATTATGATTTTTTGTTAGAAATATTATTAGAGTACAATTGAAACAGATAAAAAAATAAAATTGTTTTTTTTTTTTTTTTAAATAAAAATATAATAATAATAAATATAATTTGCTCTTAGGTAGTTAGAGATCTAGAGAATAAATACAACAAAATATCTACATAAAAACCATAACGAAAACTAATAAATATAAAGTTAAATACAGAAAAATATTAGAATGCATTTTTTTATTGAGTCTAATAATTTAAATGTTTATAAACGTTTTTAAGAAATTGTAAAGGTACATATGAATGTAATAATAATATAAAAGTACATATAAAACTATGAAACAAAACATAACAAAATCCCACGTTTACATTACTACAAGTTTATTTTGATGGACGATATGGAACTGGACGAGGTCGAGGATTAAATATACTGGACGTCGATATATAAAAATACATACATTTAACAAAAAACTATGTGTATGATTATGAAATAGAAACAAATGCTATATTTTATCGATTACCTACATCACTTTCAATACAAGAGTAAAATATGAATGTTCTACGTGAAAACATATTTTGAAGTTTCATGTAATGAGTTTAGACAATAAAACCACTAATACATTATCTTATTGTATACATACTGCTTACAAACTAATAAATTTAAGATAAACATGTTAATATTATACTATATATTGTAAGAAGTGTAGTAGATATTAGTAATATCGTACCGTAATAAAAAAATTCTTTTAAATAATGGTTATATGTCAAATATATTTGACACTTTTAGTTATAACTAACATAATGCTAGCGAGATAGCTATAAATGAGAATGCAAAACTAACATATTTACTAGTAAAAAGAAATTCATTAATAGTTATTATAAATATATATATATTAATAAATACAATCCTGACTAAGCAAAAAAAGGTGAAACATTGCTTTAGTCCACCACAAAAAAACTAGTTGAAAAATAAAATATTTGAAGTTAAACAAGTAGTTTTTCGAGTCGAGTAGAGTTTACAATTCAAGTACGCAACAAATACCGAGTACTCAGAAAAAAAAGTCGAGTACTCAAAAAGTCTGTATAAAATGTTATCATGATAGTAAAATATCAAAGCAATAACAATACATTGTTATTAATTTAGACCATCAACTTTCCTGGTATTATCTATCGGAAGTATTTGGCTCCCAATGATTTATAGTTTTAACATTTATTTTTTAAATAAGAAGTAAAATAAACTCGAGTACTAGATCTAAATCAAACATTTTTTGCTGAGTTGAGTTAAGTACTCGACTCTAAAAATTTTACAATGTCGAGTACTCATTCAACTCTAAAAATATAGCAATTAATAAATGTATTTCTGAATAATAAAAAGCAACCTAGGTAATTTTTTTTTATTAATTTATTTGAATTAATAAAGTTAATTATAAACTGAAAAATAATAATCCATAAGAACAACATTAAAGCCCAACCTGAAATAAATAAAATATAGTCCAGGCAGGCAGGAATAAATTCTCGAAAATTGAATTATAAACCAGATGGATATAAAGTGTACTCACCATCTGGAAGTTTAATATATGATAGGAGACCTAGGCAAAGACAAGCATTTAATAACCGAAAGAGTATAAACTATAATGATTGCATTTTTCAAAAGTTTAGCCATCTTGTTCAATAGGCAATATGTGTACGTTCTTCCCTATAGTATACTTCTTTTAGTTTATGGTAGGATGCCCAGCTCCTCTTTTCTTTGTTTTATGCAAAAAGTTAGCTAGATTTTCCTCTTGATCTTCGTTTCATTATTCTTTCTTCAAATACGTTAATAAGAAAATCATTGTGACAGATAAGATATCCAATCAAATTGATTTTCTTCTCTACCGTATTATTTATTAGACTTCTTTTCTCTCTTATTTTGTTATTTCATTGAGAACTCTTACGTTTGATTTTCGTTCTATCTGATTGGTCTTTAACTTAATTTCATTTATTTTTATTTATTTACATCTTCTTATATAACCACATCTCCATTGCTTGTAGATAGTTCTTATCTTTCTGCGTCATTGTCCATATCTCACATACATAACATGAGACATTCCACACAAGTTTTTATAAACATTTTACGAGTTTCAAGTTCGAGGTGTCTATTACTAAGAACATTATACTTCATAAGGAAAGCTTGCTAGACGAGAGCTATTCTTATTTTAAAATCAGCTGTTGATTAGTTTCTACTCGTAATTAAACTTCCCAAATAAAAAACTCATTAACTTGTTGTATATGATTATTTCTTCAATTAATATATACTATATCGTTGGTATTGGTCTTACTTATCAAAAGTTTAGTATGTGATGTATAAAATATTAAGTGTCACGAATATATTGCAATAAATAATTTTATTTTCAGCGAGACTTAAGATGGAGTTCATCCAATCATTTAAGATTTATTTATAAAAATTATTTATAAATAATAAAATAAATTAAAAACCATTTAAAATCTAAAGTCGGTATCATATGATTTAGGATAAGCAGTAATAAATACTATAAGTAAAAAAAAAAAATGTTGAAATCTATTTGAATTTTATATTTTTATACTGTAATTTATTCATGATTGTAAATATTATTTGACTAACAATGTTTAAAAAAGTTTGTGATTTGAGCCGTGTTTTAAAATAAAAAATATTAACTACCAAATATTTCTAAAAATAGTTTAAACACTTTTAATTATTAATACTAAAGATATATAAAATGATTTAAAGAAATTATCATGATTTACTTGATTTCTTACAATATTTAAATGAATATTTTGAGCACAATTTTATTAAATAAATAAATAGAATAATTTTAAATTGAAATTTGGAAATGTATACCTTTTAATTTTTAATAAATATTAAGGCAGTTTTAATACAAGCACAGGGTCGTTCATAGGAGGGGGCAACAGGACCATTTTGTCCCAGGCCCCATTGTTGGAATATTTTTAAAAAGCCTCCATAAAGTCTTGATGAATAATAATTAATAATAACAAACTGTCACCAACCACCGTTATTGAAACAAAAATTATATTCTTTGCGTCATCCACATTTTATAAGTACATAAATTTAAATGAGCTTGATTGGTTAAGATTTGGAAAAATACGATTGCAAAAATTTTGTTATTCTCAATAAGTATTTTGTTTATCATATCTTATTATAATGGTTGAAGGAGGTCCCAAATTAATTTGCCTCTGGTCCCAAAAAACCTTGGGACGACCCTGTTTTAAATGACCTTGTTTGGTTAGGTTTATAAAATCAACATTTTGCAAACTTTGTCTTTATTTTTTTATGATACTCGTATATTATTGTGTAAATTGAGAGACACCTAAATTAATTTGTCCCAAGCCCAAATAATCCACAAGATGGATCTGTACAAGTACCCATGCTGAAGCAGCTAACCTAAATGTTAAAATGGAACTGAATTTAACTACATGAATAAGGTGAAACAATCAAAAAGACTAATAAACATTAGTCGCTACTTACAGATCTATAGGTATAACAATTGAATCATAGTTATTTTTCATATGTATGTATATAAGTTAGCGTAATCAGTATAGGCTTTAGACATTGGAGATATGATGTCACCCAATATTTTAATATCTGGGTCAGAGATAATATTATGCAACATTAAAAATATATATTTATAACACATTAATTTTACAATGGTTGAAACGCAAATTAGTCAATAACCATCATATTCTATTAATTTTGTGTAAGTTCTATTAAGTATATATACTTTAATAACTATAAAAATATTCGTCATATGACATATACTATTATAATTATCATTATTGAGAATAGGAATAAAGAAAAAAACATATTTATTGGAAACTTTTAAACTTGATATAATTAAATATCACAATATACTTTTATTAAGAACAGCAGTTTAGTATGTAATCTTTACTTTTTTTATGATAGTTATATTTCTGTAATCTTCTATATTAGAAAGAAATTACAAATAACTCAATAAGCACAGTTTGCATAGTGTAATACATGGATTTTATATCAAACAAAAATTGTATTAATTATTTTGTGAAAAATTAAAATGATTAATTGTTAAACATAATATATACTCAAAGTAATTTTAAGCCCTTTTTAAACTATTTAAATAGTAGTTAAGTATGTTGTTTTATTTATAACTCATAACATAACATTTTTTTTAAATTTTAGGTATTAAAATTATTTATATACTGAAGCACATATGTATTATATATATTTTTAATAAAAAATAAAGTGTTTATATAGTCTATTTTGATATATTTCATAAGCCCGTAATAAAGATCAGCTAAATATTAACTCATATTAAATACATAATATATTACTATACATTTATTTCGGTATTATTCATTAGACGAAAATGTTATATGAGCATAACCTTGGATATAATTTATTTACATTATTTTAAACATCCAATTAACAACAATTAGTTGTCTAAGGATAGACCTGGATCTTATATTTTATAACAGAATTTTATTTATTTAAAATCCAATACATTTTACCTAATTAAATAACAAAATGTTGTGAGTTTTAGTCAATGAAGCTGTGTGCAGGGAAAAAATGTATACATAATGATTATATTACAATAATATAATTTATTATGATAATTGTATTAACAATGACATATCATAAATCCATACTTAAGTGTTAAATTTAATTGATTTTCCCTGACATAACCCATGGAAGTTATTTTTCCTCAAAACCCCTAACAACTGTCAAACGAAAAATATTTCAAAACAAAATTTAAGTTACAAACAATTAGAGAGATCGTTATGAAAAAAAAAGGTTTTTTAAAATATCAAATGACAAAACTTAAACTCTGAATATTATTTTCTTATGCAAGAAAATAAATGCAACTATTTTAAGAAGAAAAGAACTTCAAATTCAAAGAAAACTGTTTAAAATTATATTAAAAGCCTCAAGGAAGTAAATAAAAAATTAGATTCTGGGTCAGGCATTAGCAATATTTAAATAAATGCAATTTGATTATAAACATTTATTAATCAATAATTATAAACCATAAACTTAAGTCTTAATACATTAAAAAAATAATAAAAATACACATTTTCTGTTTAGTAAATATTTATCTAGAAATAAAACTTTATTAAAATACTTTTATAGAAAACCTTAATATTACAAAGATATATAAATAAATTAACAAATAATTTAAATACAGAAATAAATAAATGAATAAATGCTTGGCCTCGAGTATTATTATATTTATAAAGTAATAAAAAAAATAAAGGAAGGAATAAATTGAGAAAAATTGTTCGTTTTAGATAAAGATAATTCAATTTAATAGAACAAATTATTTAAAATGAATTCTTATTAGACATAGATATGGTAAGAAATATTAATACTTAGGTTATTATATTTTATTATTATCTAAAATATATTGATAAATTATATTATATTTAAATCGGATTGTACATTTAAAATATTACTGAAATTAATTTTCTAAACATTAATTTATATACTTATTTATTTCTACATATTAACTATTATAAGTATTACCCTATTATAATTTTTATTTTAATTTTTCTTTTTTATTTTTATTTTATTTATTATTATTTTATTATTTTCAAAGATGTATTATCTATTATGAGTTGAAATTTTATAATATTATTTTTTTTTTTAAATGATGGATGAATGGAGTGCAGCAAGATCTAGAGGTTAGAAGTAACAGAGTGGGAGGAAAGGATACAGGATCGTGATTATTGGAGAGCAGTGACGGTGGCAGCTTAAACTATTACAGAGTTGTGAAGGTACAGAAGAAGAAGTTTAGTATATTTATATAAATAAATAACATTTTTAAATCCAAATTTTAATCTCACATTAAATAAATTTTGCTAAGTGTTTTGAAACTCAACAAATTGTAATGTCTAAAGGATATTTTCTACTTTACAACAAAGTTATTAATAAGAAGAATTGAAGAAAACTTGAATTAATAGAAAAGTAGATGAATAATCAAAAACAATTGTCGGGACCTAGAGAGCTTAATTTCTCCAAAAAAGTCAAATTTTACCATATTTATTGATTTTTATTTATGTTTACATACATTTTCATATTTTAATAAATATTTGTGTACAAATATATTAAGTCACAACAACCATCTTAAAATTTTCAATTTTATAAAGAAAGCAACTCAAGCCTATTTCAAGTAAAAGTTTTCATTTGATCAAAGTAATATAATTTTCATTTTTTTTCCTCCTTGTAGTAGACGGTGATTCTGTCGATTTTAATTCCAAATTATTACTTAGAAAGTCAAAAATACTGCTTTACATCAGCTAAGACTAATGTGAAACTTGGTCTCGATGAAAGGTTGTAATAAAAAATTATGATTTAAACCAGATATATTGGAAACCAACTATTCTGACATTTAAAAAAACCATGAGAATGAAGTGGATATATCTGAAGAGCTTAAGAATATACTATTGAAAACGTCAACAAATATAGACAACAATGCAGAGAATGACCACTGGATAGATCACAAACATAGAAGGATTCTGTGGAGAAGGATATATTAGAATAATAAGTGCCTGTTGAACTAGTATTCAACAAAGAAAGGCGGGAAGACCTTGTGGCAGCCTCAAGTTCTTTAAGGACTGCTAATCTGAAGAAGAAAAGAATGTGGGGATAGTAACACATTATTTATATAATAATACATTAATTATTTTAGGTATGCAATAATCGTCAACTTACTCATAAAAAACAATAATAATTAACCATACTGTATATACCTAAAAACTTAAAAACCATGACTCCAAAAACAAAACATTCACAAATAAATATCAAAAAATGGGCATTTTTAAAAAAAATTTTGCTTCGATTAAGGTAAAATTCTTATGATATGGCTACTACATATTTTTCATACACCTTTACAAATAGTATATGTACACACATTAAAGACAGGTTAATAACTTAATAATAAAGGGGTAATGGCTATTTAAAATAAAAAATTAATTAACCACTGTCCAGATATGAAATAATTCTAGAGATTTAGTTAATTTATTGTAATTAGCAATAATGAGATTTCAATAGATACCTTTATAACTAGAAATATTATAAAATCAATAAATAAAAACCAATTTATTTGCCAATATTTAATAAATCACAAATATAATATATTAATCTTTAAGTGAATTAGTTTTTTTGCAATTTATATTGATTTTACTTAAAATGCAATTGCAGATTAAAACAAAAACATCCAGATTCACAAGAATATTAATAACAAATAAACACTTTAAACAATATTTTATAATATTATAAAATCAAATTATACAATTATAATTATTTTAAAAAAGTTGATTAACCTATCTCTTATTTCTATAGCCATAATTCACTAACTATGTAATTTTATGATTTTTTTTTTTTTGTATTAATAGAAATTGATAATATTGTACATAAGAATACATTTAATTAGTAACTGGCATTATTGATGGGCTTGCAAAGCAAATAATGTCAATATTCTAATCAGTAAAACCAATAAACAAAATTATTGATTAATAGCAACATAATATATAATAACTTATAATGCTTTTTTATATAATCTAAATAATTATAAGTACCATATGATCTTAAATTAATCTGATATGCTATCATGTGGTAATCCAATTAGCCATCAAGTTAATTTGCATAGAGTATACCTATGAATATATAATTTAACGATAATAAAACAATCAAAGACAGATGCCTATTTCAAAATAATTTTTCAAATGTTTGTTTAGCTAATTTTATGTACTTCCTAAAAAATGTAAAAATTATTCTAATATAAAAAATTATGTAAGTATGTCCATAACATATTTTCAGATTATATACATTTGTATAACCCACTGTATATATCTCAGGAATTTAGACTTTAATTTCATGGCAAACCTAATTCTTGCAAATCGCCGATAATTTTAAAATATCAAATACAATTGTCAAATGATTAAAAATGAATAAAATCTTAATACTTAAAAAAATAGGTATACTACTGGGTAAAAATTAACATTAATAGCAAGCTAGTCTAATAAATTTCGGCATTAATTTAAAATAATAGAAGAAAAAATTACCTGGATGAAGTATCACTGAAGTTTCCCCCATCAAGAAGACGGACTTTAGCAAACAGTACAGCATTGACAAAAGGTACAGCTGTTAAATCTTCCAAACAAAGATTGACGGTGAACTTGTATCGTTTCTTCTTCACCATAAACGACATTTTCACACCTGTGCAAGAATAATTATGTCAATTTGATCTTACATTCAGATTTCCAGGTAAAATAACTTCTATCTATATCAATAAAATGATATTTGTAATATTACATAGGAACAATAGTAAGTAATCAAACAATCCAATAATTTGCAAATATATGAATGTGTGCACATAGCAAATATATTATTATTACAAGGGTACAAACGAGGAAAACACAATAAAAACAATATCAACTACCAGCAATTAGTTTCATAAGACGAATATAACATAGATAGTGCGCACCTATAAAACAGTGACAGTAAGTCTTCTAGTTGAATAGTGTGAAGTTCATTTTTTGGACGTTACTTAAGATGAGAAGTGAAAAAAAAGCGAGTCTCAAGCGCGCGCACGTCAAACTCATACACATACACACATATACACACACACACACACACAGACACACACGCACACTCAGTTTACGACTTTCGATCACTGGGTGACGGTGTACGTCGCGAATTAGTAGAAAAATCGAAAAAATTACTTTACTAATGAGCACTTGCTTCAGAAAACCCTACACGACGACGACGTTCTCGAATTGTAATAACCGAAATGATTGCAAAACATCCAACGGGAATTAAACGTTTAACGACGAACGACTACGATATATACATATTATATACTACAAAATATATATATGCACACATGTACAAGCGGGTACATATGCGCATACACATATATAATATAATATATTTATATATACATATACACATAAATATATGTATTAAATTATTGTGGAGGTGCTTGCAGGGAAGTCGACGTCGCCGTCGAACAATAACACTCGACAACGATATCGGACGGACGGTAGCGACAGCGACTGATCTGCCGTCTCAGCCGCCTTCGCCGACGTTCCGCGATCATCTGTTTTTCGGGTCGCCCGCCACCGCCATCTATCCGACCAGCTCGCCGTCGTCGTTGTTTACATATTTCGCGGTTCATGTTCGTGGCATAGGTAAACCAACGGACTGAACAGGTAAACATGAACATGCATGTATAGTTGTCCATCCAGTGCGCGTGGGCGTATCTACGTATATTTATTTTAAAACAACAATTATTTTCGATAAATGACCGCACACGAGCGGTTTAATGAATCATGAATTATGTCTATTCCCGAATCGCATACATGAAAAAACATAATTAAGTATTTGAACATATCTTCTCGCCGCACCACATCTCAAAACGATGAACCGGGTAATTCGTTTTAACTGAATCTGGTTTTTGATTTCGTTCTGTTTCATTAAAAAATATTTAGATTATTCTGTCCGTGTTGGGAAAATTTGAATTTGTGTTTTATATTGTTTTCTTGGCCCTTGTTAATGTGTGACACTGAACGGGCTCAAATAAGCCTACGATGCATTTTATTTTAAAAGGCCTTCGTTTTAAATATTTTTTAAATGTAGAGAAAGCATTGCATTACGACTGAGGTCTAACGTGCAATTTCGTGTCTTCCTACACCCAGAGGCGGATTTCCCATTAAGAACTATAGGCAGCTGCCTAGGGTGGCAGTATTTGGGGGCAACAAATTTTGTAGTGTTTTATTAAAAACCATCAAACGTATCAAAAATTGGAAAATTAATTAAATTCAAATAGATGTCCACTACTTTTGTCTAAATATTTAATATTTAGAGTAGGTATTTTGGTGGGGTATTGTAACTTGTTGACCTGTTATAAAGGCGTTAAATTGTTGGTGCCTTTAGCCATAAAAAAGATAAATCCGCTTCTGCCTACACCCAGTGATGTGTCATACATGTGTGCGATGTGTGCAAATGCCACGGACCCTTGGGTAGGGGAGCCCATTATTGCTCAAAGTTATTATCAAGGGTATGATGGAGCTGTCAACAGTGGTGTATATTCAGGTGTTCAGACTAAGTTAAAAATCTAAAAAAAAAAATTAGCAATATATATCCACTGTGCTTCACATAGTTTGAATTTAGTTCTTAACAATGGATTGAATTCATCAACAGAAGTAAAAACTTTCTTTGGGCTTATGGAAAAAATGTATACATTTTTTTCGAGTAGTATGAAACGTTGGCAATTACTTTTATCTTAAGAGTTATCAGATATTTAAATTACATTAAAACGATTATGTACAACTCGTTGGTCATCTAGATATGATTCTTTATTAGCTGTTCGAAATTATGTTGATATTTTAAAATTTTTATCGCCAATAATTCTTAGAAACAAAAAAAAGACGAAGTATACGAAGCAAATTATTTAAAAATTCATATTGAAGATTTTCAATTTATATTTAGTTTAATTTTCATCGGTAAAATTTTAGAAACTGTAAATGTTGTATCAAAAAATCTTCAGTCTCCTAAACAAGAACTGAGCACAGCAGTTTCTTTACTTAAATCTGCGTTGATAAATCTACAAGAATACAGGTCAAAATACAGTGATTTTTTGAAATAGCAGTAGAAATCGCAACAACAAAAAGGGGAATGGGGGGGGGTGTAGGTACTACAACAATTTAAAGAAAAGTGAAACCTAAAAGTAAAATGATTACATGATGAAATTCTCCAAGATGGGTGCTTTACTTCAGCAGAAGAACATTTTAAAATTAATATAATTTATTTAACATTGGATAATGTAATAATACGACTAAAAAAAAAACATTTTGCTAGTTTAAATGAAATATTCAAAATATTTGAAGTTATTCAGCCGAATTAGATGATTAATTTAACAGATGAAAAAATTTATAACTCCACTAATTAATTGTTAGAATTTTATGATTCTGATTTATCTAATGCTCTTGCTGGTCAAATTTTATCATTCACATCTTGTTTTAAAAAATAAATACAAAACGAACATCGGTAAATGCAATTACTAAATTACTTGTTATTGAGAATCCCACATTAACAACATTTTCTGAAATATGAACAACATGTATCCTACTCGTATTTTTAACACTTCTTATAACAGTTGCTACAAAGAAACGTTCATTTTCGAAATTAAAGTTGATAAAAAATTATTTACGGTGTTCAATGTGCGAAGAAGAATTAAGTTTTACGAATTATATTTATTAAAAACAATTGAGCACGTCAGTTAAATTTAAAAAAAAAAAACTATTAATTTTGCAGAAAAAAACTCACGCAAACAAAATTTTATTGAACTATTATTATAATTATAAGTTATTTTTATGTAATCCTATCTTATTTTGTATGTAATTTAAATTTAAATAAAAATTAATAGTATCTACAGATTTGTATAAGATTTCATTATCTTATACATAATTATCTAAACATTTTTATTATTTCAAAATAAAAATGTTAACTTTAAATATGAATTTATGCATCTATATTTATATTATATAGAATTAAAAGGTGAAGAGGCCCCTTTTTTTAAGGTAATAATTTTACCTAACCTAACCATTTTTGGGATGAACTGTCACTGCCTACACCATAAGCTAATATGGCTTTATAGGAGATAGGCATATGTTAACCACGGATCTTTTGCTCTTGGAACGCAGTTTTAAATTCGTTGTACTGAACTTCCCTACGTATTTTATTCCAGTACGAACACTGATTACAGGTATTTAAATTTATCACTTTTCAAATGCAACGGAACATTTTCACCAGAAACACCGAACAACACAGAGTGATAAAGCGCACGCCCACACATCTATTTTAGTGAGAGCAATCTTGATAAACCAATATGATTTATATATATATTTATATATATATATTTATTTATATATATTTATATCTGTGCGGTGAGTTTATGTATATATACATACAGTCTGTCTAGTACAGATAAAACATAATTATTTTTAGCATTTAAATCTAATAATTAACAATAGTAATAACAATAATAATATTATTGTAATTAAATTAGAAGTTATGAATTGAAAATAATTATAATCATAATATTATTATTACTGTTACGTTTTATCTGAAATGTTACGAGTTATATTATATTATACGTGTTACTCGCCGTAAACATAGTTATATTTTATACAATTCAAATTATTTTAAGTGACAATCGCAGTACATCGCGATGGTTATCAGGGTCTGCGCTATCAAATATTAGTTAAAGTAAAGGGGTTTATAAATATACAAATTTACCGAATACTTTCTAAAACAAAATTCTACAATATTAATTTTACTTAATTTGTTGATAACTTGTTAATGAATAATACCCTCCTCCACTCTCACACGTCCTTAAAAGTTTAATAAATATTCAACTTTCAAATAAAGAAGTTAATTAATTAATTAAAAATTAAATTAAATAAATCACCATAAATAACAAAAAAAGTCAAGAATATTTAAAAAAATGTCTCATCATTAAATACAAAGGTATCACACCTTCAACAAAAAAAGCAAGTTCTTACATGGTTTTTTTTTTAGGAGTTCGAGTGGACTACATTTTATTATAGGGATGGCTCAAATAGCAAATCAGCATAAAAGGTGAAGCTTATATTATAGGTATTACTATATAGGTAGATTTATATTTTAGCTTGATTTATTTTCATTTTAATGTACATTTTTTTTTAATTTGTATTGACTTTAATATTACTGCTAACCAATTAATGGCTAATTTTAAAAACAATATTTTTTTAATTTAGTTTTATCATGAACATAGCATACCTGAGACTTAATTAGAAAACCAGCACTAAAAATGAATTTAATGAAATCATTAATGGGTGAACGAGAATTAAAGAGAATGATATCTAGACGGTTGTGACCCAGAGCAGTAAAAAATGAGAAGTTTTCTATCCGAAAATCCGAAAATCCGAAAATATCAAGCATGTCGTGTGTATCATCATCCATCATTCAGACAATCATTCTTCAATAATCAGTGGTCCAATAATCAGGTGTATACATTTAATTTACAACATTTATATTTTAAATAATAAACAGTACTATTTTGGTCATTTGATAATTATATATAAAGAACCCTTGGAGTTCCAAAACAGGGCTATAAATATTAATCTGGAAACTTTAGAGTATCTAATGCAAGATTTAGTCTAGCCAGTCTACATCTAAAGTTTAAAGTCGCAAAAAAAAAACAAGGAGACTCTAATCCGTATATCATTTTCAGCATTTCATATAGTGTCATACAATTATTTATTGTAATTAATTAATTATTGGTAATTAATTATAAGTATATATATATATATATACTATACATTATTAGATGTTATCGGTGAATAATTTCCTCCACAAACTATTCAAGTGCTGTAAAAATGTATAAGCTTCTGAATTACTTACTTATTGTTTTAAATAACAGATTTTAAATACCTTTTAATATATCTTTGAAACTATTCCTTTCTAACAATATTATGGTGTAGCTTATAATGAGAATAAGAAAATATAAAACCCAGTATTAACTCGTTAATCAAAATCTGTGAAAAGTCAGCCTATTTTGGCACCCTAAAAAAAAAGGACGCATTTCGATTTTTTGACGAGTATTTAAATCCTCTTGCCATCACCATCTGCATATAATTCATAAAAATTCTCAATATTCGCTCATCAGCGTTTATTCTCTACAATACTACGTATAATCAATAGTTATTTGAAGTCCATTTTATCTCTACAATACTTCTCAATTTACCGATTTATGCATTCAAATTTTGTATTAAAAATAAACATATAATTATCAATATAAATGTTTGACCATTGGGTGAAACCAAGCAGTTCAATTATTAATAATTAATAAAAAAAGGTAAAATGTATTAATTAATTCAAATACAATAAATAACACAGTTCATTATTTTTTTTGCCTACTTATAATAATCACAAATCGATATATTTATAACAGGCAGAATTTATGTTTATTTTATAATTAGGCAATTACTATTTAGTAAATTATATATAAAACAGTAATTATACATTCGATAGTTTACAATGAACTTAGATACTTGTGTGATTATTGTATACTTAGTAATTATTCATTATTTATGTACTTCTTCCTTTTTCTTAGATTCGGCTATTAAGGCCACACTGCTAACCACAAATCTCGCTATTTGGCCTTGTTTTCTGTTATTTTTTATCTTCTAATTTCTAATTATATTTTTAAATATCTTTCCTTGCGTAGTTTTCCTACCTTAGCTTATGCCTACCTTAGGTTCTCATAGGGTCTTCTATAATCACTCACTTAACTATTAACCCCTGTTTGAGCCATAATGACCTGCCTACATAAATTTACTCATGGAAATTTCTTTAACCAGTGGTGGATCCAGAATTTTTCTATTGGGGAGACACATTGTTTATATTACAAGTATATTAAATTAATTATAAATTATTTATTAAATTAATATAAATTATAAAATATATACATAAAAAACATATAGTTACAAATCTAATTGAAGTTTTTTTTTTGTTTTTTTTTTTTGGAAAATATATTCAATGTCTCTTCTAAATTTATAGCTCCATTAATATGAAGTATTGATAACCTTTTGAGTTTATTCTAATTCGTTGTAGATCATAAATAGGTTTACTTAGATATTCGTTTCAAAGAACTGAATAATCATTCTAAAGTTAATGTTATGACGGGTATAATACATAATTTTTAAGAGGCGCTCGAGGAAAAAAAGATGCAGATTTTTAGGCTTTTATAGAAGTATCAGTTTTATCATACCTAACCGATTAGAGTAGATGATTATTATTTTTAATGCACATAACCCAGCGATAATGTCATTATAGCCTTTGAAATTTGAAAACACAGGCTGTCTGACAATTATATATATGTTGTACAATTATACCTAGTTACAATTACAAAGCCCAATGAAGATCATTCTTAAATCTACACTTAACAAATAAAAATTGTCCATTAATACGTAGATCGGTAGTAAAAACCAAAAAGCTTGCTGAATATTTTTTTTTCTTTTTTTAATTAAAATATATACGAGTGATATATATATAGCTTAAAATGTACTAAAATTGTAAAATTATATTATTTTTTTGTTAAACATCTAATACAATATGAAAAATTATCTATTTCATATAATAAATAAGAATATACGATTATTATTATTAACATTAACTAATTTCATATTAAAAGATTAAATAATATTATTTTACATTGTATAAATCTTGCATTGTTTATTTATAATTGTGCTGTTGCCTAACATGACATAATAATTCCATATTATTATTATTTTTATTTCCATATTTATCATTATTTTCGTAACAGTGGCTTGATGTTTTCAAAAGTAATGAATAAATGAAAGGGGTGTGTAGTATGTTTACATTTATCAATTGTAAATACATAAACAATAATTGTGTTATTATAAGCACTGTAGTAATAACTACACAACTTTTGTATAATACAATCAATAATTTTAGCGGTTCAACATTTTTTTGGGAGACTATTAAAAAATAAGCCACTTTATTTTGTATGCTGCACCTGCGATTAAAAACTATGCCCGCCTATGTCTCAACGTATAAGTTATACCAGCGCGCTGCAGCAGTACGCAACCTTCTTTGGTCCACAACCCACAACTAAATTTATTTCAATGATCTCCATTCTTACTAGTGCCTGTGATTTTAAACGTCTAGTTTTAAATACACGTGTATTTGAAATCGAAATTAATTTTCGTTATACATTTCGTATTTAATATTTTCGCAATTATACTTGTGTTTGAGTTAGTATAATTTAAATACACGGAATATTAAAAATAAAACTAAAATTTACAAGAGGGTTTTATCATTTTTAAAAGGAGCGTGCGTTGAATCGTTTGCAAACTGTGGTACTAAACTTTAGCTATCACTAGTACGCATAGTGTAAAATAGAATATAGAATCTAGTGTGTACTATGTGTACTAGTGGCTAAACTTAACCTTTTGCGGCACATTTGATGTTATTGAATGTCACACTACTCGTATAGCGCCAGATAAAATTATACATAACTTTTAAATATTTCTAAAAATATGATTCCTAATTTTAAATAAATCATGAAAGTCATGAATATTATATCATACAATATTTGTTTCAAAATAACTTTAAAAATATTAAATATATATTAAATTAGATTATTACAATCGCACTGAAATCCCCAATTATTACTTCGATATTAAAATTGTTACGATATGATTACAATTCTAAATGTGTACCTACTACAAATTATTAAAATCAAGTCAGTCGTAATATAATCAATATTAAGAAATAATTGTTTAAAAAATGTTGTGTTCATATCTTCTATTAAATTTTAAACAAATTACGAAGAGATAATAGATATCGAACAAATTTAACATTCTCATTAAATAAAATCACTTTAGTCATAACTTTCTTAAAAATAGTATGAAAAAAATGTAAATTGTAAATGTATGTAAAGAAATAAACATATTATATAACTGTAAATAATAAGTACAGTGAAACCTCTATTAATGGACACCTCTCAATAGTGGACCCTTCCCAATAGTGGACACTTCTAAATTCCCCGGCAAAAATGTATGCGCATATAAATGTATGCGTAATAGGTTTTCTCAATAGTGGACAACTCTCTATAGTGGACAATTTTTAATTCCCCGTGGCTGTCCACTATATAGAGGTTTCACTGTATTAATTTTTATGGCACATTCTCAATTTTTTATTTTTTATTTGGCACAATATAGAAAAAGGTTGGCCATCCCTGCACTAGATAGTAAATAGACATAATTATAATTTGAATCATTGTAATTTGTCAGAAACATTACTTATAACATTAGTTATTGAACATAATGCCAATAAGCTTATTTATTAGGTTTAATATGATATATCTTGGACGAAAGGTAAATATTTAAACATGAGTTTAATTTTTTTTTTTTTTACTATAACATGTATTTCAATTAAATTAACTGAACTATAAGTATAATTAAATAAATATGTTAACCCAAATTCAAATTAATAACAAAAATAAATTTTTTTTAAATACACGTGCATTTATAATTACACGTTTATATATATGTGTATTTATTACACGTGTTTCGAGTGTAATCAAATACACGTGTAGTAGAGACTTCTACTTCTTACCAACATTATTTAAGTTTATTATATATACTTACTTAATTTATACAAACATTTTATTCATATAAATTAAATCGTTAATTGTAGGCAATTTTAATATTTCTTTAATTTAATTAATCCAAAACACAAAAAAACTTCAAAATTAGAGTTTTATAAAATGTAAATATAAAGTTATAAAAAATAATATACATAATATAACTTCCATTTGGTATTAAATTATTGATGACCTCCTTTGGGAACAGGATTTTCAGGTAGTGTACCACTAACTTATAAGTTTATACACTCAGAATTCTATTAAATCTAACCGGAATTTATCTTCGACTCTGTGCTAAAATACACCATAATTAAGTTGAAACTACTCACAGACTACTACAAGCAGCCAAAGGAGTATTTAGAAATTTCAATATAGAGGTAACACATATTTTGTCCCTCCCTCAGAAAAAAAAAACTTTCATTACTATTATGACTTCTTTTAACAATTTCAATGGTTATTTCAGCTTCAACTGATAATACCGCTAAGGCTTAAATATGATCTAATACCATTGAAGACCGTAAATAGTTTTTTTTCTTTTTAGTATTGAAAAAATAAGTTCTGCGCTACAAATTGTAGATAAAAAAAATACGCAAAACAACATCAATATGTGCATAAACACCATTAATATCATGTTATCTTCTTAATTGTAACTTTTTTATTGTTGTAAGTTAAACTTCAATGTTTTTTATATTTAGCCTGGAAATTGTACGTATCTTCATCTTCATCTTCATCTTCTTGCTAAAATTTGAACTAAAACTATAATAGTGATAGATTTTTTCTATATATTAATTAGCAGATGGGAATGTTGGGGCATAGCCCCTGCGAGTCTGTTTTCTCGGTTTTATACTACTCTTTCCCCCTCTAAGAATGTAAGCTCTAATTGCGTGCATGCTTATCATTGAAAAGATAAATATTTAACTTTATCTTAATAATAAAATTATATTTTTAATATTTTATGAGGGCATACAGTTATTCAGTAACAACAATCACCATTGTTTAGCAATATATATAGGTCTAATTACAGAAATTAAGAAAAAGACAACTAATGACTGAGTAAAATTTCTATAAATTAATGAACAACACTATAATCGGTATGTTACTATTATTTTACAATTTTTGCTATTAGTTAGGAAAAACAATGGAATCCATAAGGAAGCAGTTAAAAAAGTAATTTGTATTGAATGAAAAGAGATTATAGAAATTGATAAACCGTGCAAAGTTTAAATATTGTATGGATTTTGAAAATAAAAATTCAACAGCAGTAACATTGGAGAATAAAATCATAGATTTCTGTAAGCTTATTATTAAGGTACCTATATACTATATTATTAGATATTATTAACAACCAACTATAATTTAATTATAATGAAAAGTTTTGCTATACTGGACGTATCCAAATAACTACTATACGACTATCATTATAATGTCATAAAGTCGCATTACAAGAAGCTATTCATTTAATGTATATCGATACATATGTATTGTATAAAAGACATTTTAATGATTTAGACGATGGTGTTGGTTATGGAAAAATATTGTAAATATTAACAACAAATTAAAACAAATACATTTTTATTTTTTACAAAAATTAAAATTAAAATTATTTAAATATATTGATACATAGTAAATACATAGTATACCGTCAATAGTTATTTTATAGTATACACTAATTGTATGAGGAAAAATTGAATGCCAATTACAAAATAAGGACAACATTAAAAACTGTAAAACTAATTACATTTAATGTTTCTCTGCAAAGTGCTTGAGTTTTGACATTATGCGGCGTAATTGTAGTGCCTATACTCTATAGCAGATTATAGTTATAAAATACTTAACTAATAATAATATTATATGAGTAGTATTGTTTGGAGGGTTCTGGAGCCCCCGCGCCCCGCCCCGAACCACACGTTAACGTGTAATTACAGCTAATGATTTGGAAAGTATGATACTTTAGTTTCAAAATTCAAAATGTTGTAAACAACTTATATCACATTATTGCTAATGGTAATATACATGTTCCTCGCGGATATATAAGACCGAAATGCACGAGTAAATTTCACTCCGCTTCTGACTTTTGACTTGACACCTCTACCGGACAAAATCATGCAAAAGAACAGCAAGTGCGATATTTCACCTCCACCGTATTGTTACTGTCAGCCGTGTTTTATACGATTATTATATTTGTTATCATTATTATATTTTGTGTGGTTAATTTTTTGCAAAATGTTTAACTGCGTTGTGTGTAATCAATCTTTTGCCTGCGCCGGCACTTTCGCGATACACGAGAGGTCTCATGCAGATCAACTTTTGTCGTGCGATATTTGCGCAAAAGTGGTGAAAACTGTTATGAGTACTAGCCGGGCATACAATTCGTCGAACGGTGATCAAGGTAAGAATTATTTTAATATTATTTTAAGGGAGCTATCGTAGTTTTATTCTAAAACACTTTTTTTTCTTTTTATTTCTGCGTTTTTAGGATTAAAACGTATTAATTCCGAGTACGGTGGTAATGTCACTAAACAAAAGAGGGCTAGATTGAACTTTGTTAACTCTACAGTGCATTGTCGAGCTAAAATCTGCATTTAACAAAAAAATCATTTGGTATTATAGGAAGAATGTGATGGGCTTATCTAGTTATCCTGATTTTTTGGAACTAATAAAATTATAATTAATTCAAAAACTACGGGAATGTTCTGAAAAAAATCCTATAAAATAAAATTTACGACGTATTACGTGCCTAATGTCGAAAACTCCTCGCAAAATAGAGCCTTCAAGACCTCGGCAAAGGAACTATTTTTAATCGGTGATATCGAGGATATGGTATCCGGGGACTTTGAAAAACTTATCGTGGAAGAGGAGGAGTACGCTGGGAAAGGTAGTGAGTATTCATTGCAACACATATATGGTCTTCTATTAAGTGTATACTGGTATACTCTAATGGGCGACTCCAGCTATATCAAACTCCCGGCCATCATACTGGTCAAGAAGGCCGTATTAAACCCACAGAATATAGATACAGAGTGTTTCAAATGGGCCATTTTAGCCAAACATGTAATGGGGGCTGCTAAGCATAGAGTTGGTATGAATTACACCTCGCATGAAAATAAATACGATTTCATAAGACTTTTCCCACTCAAATATCGGAGATTCGGATTTTCGAGAAAAATAATGAACGTTTCAATTAATGTCTATGAGGTGAGAGAAGGCGTGGAAAAAAATGATAAGTGTATTATATTTCCTCTGAGAGTAGCGGATATGGAAAAAACAGACCACTTCGATCTGTTATTCGTGACGCAAGGAGCAAAAAGTCATTATACGTATATTCAAGATTTATCTCGGCTAGTACGTGCACAAAAAACATCGCATAAGAATAGGGTATTTTTCTGCAAAAGGAGTTTCACCACCATTGACAACCGGGCTAACAAATTCAAATTGCACGGTCAGGAGGCTCTGGACGAGCATATAAAAAATTGCGGCACTCACAAACCCATTTTACCGCAGATGCCGCAAGATGGTACAGTGTTAAAATTCTAGGGGTAGGGTAAAACCGTGCCCCATCCGTTCGTGGTATACGCCGACTTTAAGTCGCTGCTGGATAAATGTGCGGAGGCAAAGGGTGAAAACACCACTATCATACACAAGCATCGCCCGATGAGCTATGGCTACTATGTAAAAGCCGCCTATTACGTGCCAATAGATTTAGTGGAAAAATACAACATACCGAGTGAGCCGTATGATTTTTCGCGGGTCTGAAACACATCAAGACATTACTAAGTGTTTCCTGGAAGAGATGGTAGTAATTGGCAATCACGTACAGGAGCTCTCAAAAACTAATAAAGCGATAATTATGACTGACGATGAGAAACGGGAGTACTCGGCCTGCTTAAAATGCAATTTGTGTAATAGCCATTTTTCGGTTGCTAATTGCAAAGTAGCCGACCGCTGTCACCTGTCGGGTAAATACCGACAGGCGTTATGTAACGGCTGCAATTTGAAATTGAGGGTCCCCAAATTTTTACCCTGTTTTTTCCACACTCTAACGAACTACGATACTCATTTCATTGTTACTGAATTGGGTTATGACGCACAGTCCATCAATGTTATACCGAACAACGAGGAGAAGTTCATCTCCTTTTCGAAACTCATCTCGAAAGATTTTTCAATTTGGTTTATAGATACATTCAGGTTTATGGCGTCTAAACTCTCGACACTCGCCACCAACATAGTAACACCTGATTTCAACTTGTTCTCCAAAATATCGAAAGTATTCGTCGCCGCCGTTGATATGCCGCTAGTGACCAGGAAGGGTGTATACCCGTACGAGCATACCGATAGTTGGGAAAAGCTGGAAGAGTTGACACTCCCATCGAAGCTCCAATTTTATAATACCCTCGCTGAGGAGGTAGTCGAAGATGAAGACTACCGGCATGCTGAGAATGTTTGGTCGCATTTTAATTGTATGAACCTCGGTCAATATAGCGATTTGTACCTTAGATCGATGTGCTATTATTGACCGATGTTTTCGAGAATTTCCATCGGATGTATCTCAAAACATACAATTTAGACCCGGCATTCTACTATACGGAACCCGGCTTTAGCTTCGACTGCATGCTCAAACATACGGGAGTAAAATTAGAGCTTCTCGCCGACTACGATATGTTGCTCATGTTCGAGAAAGGTAAATTAATATTAATTGAAAAACAATAATGTGATATTAATCGTAAAATTATTAAATAGGTATATACGACGGGCTGGTACAGGCGAGTATGCGATATGCGAAAGCGAATAATTATAAGACGCCGGATTACGAGCGTGAGGAGCCTGACTCATGGATTATATATCAAGACTGTGAGTAGAAAAAATATGTCCATGCAATTTATGTATATTATTGCATATAATTAATACAAAAATATTTTGATTATATTACAGGTAACAACTTGTACGGGTGGGCCATGTCTCAGTTCATGCCGTACGGAGGCTTTAAATAGGTAGAGCCGACACTAGATGGTCTGGCCGATGCGAGTGATACCTATGGATGGGGTAGAGTTTATGAAGTTGATATTGAATATCCAGAAAGTTTGCACGAGCTGCATAACGATCTTCCACTCCTGCTCGAGATCAGTGTTCCTCCAGGGTCTAAATTAGCGAAGCTGATGGCCACTCTGGGTCCTCGGAAAAATTATGTAATTCATTATAAAAATCTGAAGCAGGTTAACGGCTTGAAAGAAGGAAGGTATGCCGTATTCATACACATGTACTCATATATATATATATATAATATTATAGCCCAATTGTATTAATGTAGTAATTAATATTATACCATAATAAATGTCTATTGTATAGGTACATCGAGTGTTAGAGAAAATCCCACTGATCTGCCAACTGCTTGATCGCATATATTCGTATACTATAGTGGTGTGGTAAAATCTATGCCCCAGCGCGAAGAAATCGGTCTGACCCTCCCGTCTCCGAAATTTTCAATGAACACCATCATTGCATCGAGGCTCTCCGGCGGCGGTAGTGACGAAGAATCGTTTCCACTAAATCGCTCATCGATACTCCCCACCAATCGATCTAACTGATCGATTACCTCGGATTTGATAATTTCCATGTTCCACGTAATCGTATCCGATATGACCAGCTTTAAGCGTTGCAATGCTAAGAGATCGGCTAGATCGAGTAAAACATGGTAGCCATCGTGCTCAACCGATTCTATTCGGAGCATGCTCCTACTAGTGATGGGAAAAATCCGGATTTGTTGAAGTTTGAAAATCCGGATTTTGCATTGAATCCAGATTTTGGATTTGAAAACAATGAATTAGAATACGATTAGAATACAGAAATTTGCAATAATAAACCCAAATCTCGGATTTTGAAATTCGAAAATCCATATTTTGGATTTTGAAATCCGATAAACCGAATTTCGAATTTCAAAATCCGAAATCCGGATTTGGCGGATTTTAGAAGAATCCAGATTTCATTCCCATCACTAGCTCCTACTACGGTGACGCACGCCCTATATCACTGTATCTGCGACGGTCAGAAACGGCCTGCTCTTTATCGGCTATTCTGCGGACAAAAACGCGATAATATCACCCCTTAGTGTGAATATAGCACCTAGTATATCCGATGCTACACTGATGAAACATTTCGCTGTCATGATGTGCGCCACGACGTTGAAGTTTTCCGCAGGATCGAACCCAACGTGTATAAATTTACGCGTGGCAAAATCTATCGTAAATGACAATGAATTGATAAGTCTAGGTGGTGGTGTTGGTGTTAGCACGGTAAATTTCCTCTTCTTATAAATCGAAGCTTTATCGATTATCGTGCAGGCCATCTTATCAAACACAACACGCGTCTTTTTGAAATATTACGTCACTCACTGACTAATATGTAATAAAAGTAGAAACTATAATACTATTAACGTTAACACTATGATTTTCGATGTGATCCGTAGGTGTTGAAACAAAAGTCTGAAGCAGAGTGAAGTATAGACTTGCATTTTAGCCATATATATCCATCAAACACGCTGTATATAACTAATCAATTTGGTCATAGGGGATAAGTTAATCACACATTTATGTTTATTCAAAACAAAATTGTTAAGCTTTCTAAAATCACACGAACATGTAGGCTCATTAGTTGCAAAATTTAATTAAGCATTACATAATGGATGGGTTAAGTATTGTGGCGGTGACGGCGGCAGTGACATAAATGTTTACGTACAAACGTGACACACGGCGATCACACCGGGTCGAGCTATCAATAATAATAATATTTATAAAACATAGATATCATGGAGTAAAAGCCCTCGAACATACATTCCAGGCGCGGCATGGAGCAGAAGGTATGATATTAAGGGGGAAGGGCATGAGTTAAGGTACATAAGTTAGATCACTGTAGGTTAACAACGGCGGCGATGGGACTTGGATAAGAGGGTATCATATTAGCCATGACGGGAAGGTGGTTATGTTAGATTATGAAAGGTTTGCACGGCGGCAGTTTGCACCGTAAAGACTGCCGTTATTAACGGCAACGCTTTTCTTGGAATCCATAGCTTTAGGTTTACACGGCGGCGTGTGGTGCGGGGTGGCGGGTAGGCGATGGAGCGGGGGCGGGGGCTCTAGAACCCCCCAAATAATACTATTTATATGTTTCATTGTGATTATGGAAATTTATGTTAACCTAAACTCATAAAAAATGTTTATTTATGAAAAATGGAAATATTGTAAAATGTAATTATGTACAAAATTGTTATATGTAAAACAAATATGAAAAAAATATGTAAAAAATGTTATAATACGTAATTATTTAACTAAAAGATCTTATAATACAAAATGTACATAATGTTATAACAATTATAAGTAGAAAATATATTGTTTAAAAATATAACCGTTTAAAATAAATATAATTGTCACAAATAATTCCAGTGTTAATAACCAGTCTAATTTTATATTTGTTTTATAAATACCTAGAATTTCAATACCTTATGCTATTTTATGGGCATCTTTTTTTTATATAATTATTACTAAATTAATAGTGTATGTATCCGTGTCAGTAGAAAAAAGAATAATCCTCGGGAATTGATTAGTTTTACGCTTAGGGGATGTTTTTTGATTTAGGGTAGTGACACGTCAAACATAAGTAATTAGGATGGACATTTTTTTTAGGTCTCCATAGATTTTTTTTTGATTGCAGCATTGATTGGTATTCTTTGTGATTAGGGTAATTTTAATTGGCAGGATGACCTTTTCCAGAGAGAGCACATTTCGTTAAGGTTCAAAAAAATTTGGCAAGCAGCAGTCAGATGATTATCTCCTCAACGGACATATTTAGTAGATGATTACAGTAGGATTTGGTGTCCGAATTCTTGACAGCAGAGGCATTAAACTGTTTATTTGTTGATACGTGGCTTTTCGATTCAGATTTTAATCTAGTGCAAAAATTTGATTTCAAATAAATCTGTGTTATTGAGAGCAAGTTCCAGGGGTGGCTTTAGTTATTTGTCTGGCGGTCCGCAATACTCATGTCGGGGGTCCGCAGCAATCTTTACACCTAACATAAGTCAATATGTGACATGAGTGCATTATTACAATATTTTTGGATTATTATTAATTTTTTTCATATAAAATTATATAATATATCTTATATTATTAGAGATAAACCTATATTATCTTTATTACACCGATGGCAATGTGGAATTCGATACAATTAAGTATCTAAATCTAATAATTTTTATTATTTATAATAAAATAGTTATTTTAATTTTGGTTATGATAAAATTAAATGTTTTGTAAAAAAAAAAAAGGTATTCGACAAAAAATTGGTAGGGGGTCCGCGACTTTTAATAAATCTTTCATCGAGGGTCCGTGTTCTACAAAAGGTTAAGAACCGCTGATTTAAATAATGCGAAGTAGGTAGAACTGTAGTTATGAATACACTTTCCTATCATGTTATTAATTTTTACAATTTTGTTATCAGATAATAATTAATTTATATCAAAATATTACTATATAAATACATAATAATATTATACATTTATACATTTATACAAATTATGCATATGCATAATTACATCAATGAAAATATTTGACGAAATAAAGAGTAAGATGTCTCGTCTTGGAGGCGCCATAGCCCAAATGGCCCTCCCTAAAAGCCGCCTCTGGCAAGCTCCAGATCAATAAATAATATTGGCCGAAGAAGTTTAGTACTGTGTTGGTTATATTTCTGAGATTATGTTCTAGTAAAATAAGCTAAATTTTCATTTCCTCTGTGAGAGTAGTATAGTGTTAATTTATAATTACTGCACAATAGGCTTTATATTCTTTAATTTGGTTATTGTGGAAGTCTACATTGTTCAATTGTAAACATTTTTGACATAGCAATATGATTCAGATGATTGAGTAGAGAGTTCAACACCATTTAATGAGTTTTCACATGTGAAATATTCCCCTCATGTTATTTATTTTTAATATTAATGCAAAAAAAAAATTGAAATTATATAAGACACGAATAAATATAAGAGGTGGTGGTTTAATTGCAATAGGAGCCGTTTCGTTTTGGGTTATTTTTTAATTTCACATTATCATATTCTTCGAAATCATCGGTTGTTTCAGAATCATTTTAAAAAAGTGAAAAACGATTTTTAACATGTTTCAAATACAATACAGAAAAATAGTAGATAATAACAACCACAGCGCGATGTTTCATTATCAACGGTCATGATCAAATTATACATATTTATAAATACTTTTTTGTTAAATCCCACATAAATTTACCAACTTAATGATAATTTCTTACAAATATCTTTCCTTTTACGTAAGTGATTGCATAGGAATCGCAGTGTACAGCATGTCGTGGTAAAATACATTTGTGTACACATTAGAAATTCCATGAAGCTTGACAGTTGAACGATAACTAATACCCGTAACGATAGTTTGGATTTGATCGATATGAGTAATGTTGAATGATAGAATATACTTTGTATTTTTTTCTTTAGATAATATTTTAACCTCGAATATTATAAATCTTTCCCAACATCAATTAATAAGTTATATGATGAATAGGTAAACGTGAGAAAAAATTAAATGAAAAAAAAATGATCGGTGATGATGTGTGTGTGTGACTGTTGGTGTGGTCGGACCAGAATGCCCTATTATACCTACCTGCTCTACGGTTTCAAGTTTAAAAAACCAATACACCAATACGATACCAAAAACTTTAAATAAAGTCTCATATTCTAAAGCTTATAAAATGAATAGGTATTTAAAGAAATGTGCTGATGTTACTAGTTACAAAATGCACGAAATCTTTTAAAAACCTTTAATATATTCTAACCCTGGTTTATATTCAACATAAGTCTCTTTTGTCGGTTGCGTATTCTTCATGAACACAAAAATCGATTTTAGTGTTTGTTTTTTTATGTACGTGTGCTTTTTACTCAAGCCTGGATTAAAGACCCACTATAAACTGTGACATTAACTCCCCCCCTCCCTTAGTTACGTTAAATATTTATTTTTATTTTTCAGGATTAGTCTTTATATAATCATACGCTATGCTTCATTAACATTAATACCCTTCTTAAGTGTATTATCTTCATTAATCATGTACTATTATTATTATATTAATTACTACTGATTGTCGATCTTTCTGACTATCTACATTGTCGCATATAAATTTATATTAGTTACATTATACATTATAAAATTTTAAAAATTGTTAAAATTCAAAAAGCTTATTTATAGATTTAAAAGTAAGCAGTAAAAAGTTACTTATTAAATAGATAAACTACAAAATGCTTACAGGTTTGTGATAACAATTTGAGACAATGTGTGGGCACCTTCATCTCGATTTTAATATTATCCGATGTATTAAAAGTTAGATATTAAAGAACACAAATTTCTATTGTTTTTCAAGTCAAACACTGTTATACTTCTCAATATACTTTTTCATATTAAAGTATTTATTTTATTTACTTCATAACAATTAACTTTTGTGTCTAATACAGCACCATATATGGTAATGGTAAAAAAAACTATACAAGTAATTTATTTAAAAATGGTGCGTATAACTTGTTTAACAAATGGCCTACACAGGGTGGTTGAAAAAATTAAAATGGATTTTTTAGAAATTAATAGTTAATTATAAAATATTTTAAAAATATCTATACCGTGTAAGTTTGTTTAAAAAATTTGGCTCCGGATATTCCATTATATCCTAAATCAATTATTAATAGACGAGGCATTTGGTTAATACCATCAACTGTTATTGTGAATATTTTCAAGACATTAAAAATGTTGTACTTTAATTGGATTTTAATACATTGGCAATTAAAAACTAAAATCGTTTTGTCGAAAACCCAAAAATATAAGCAAATTTAATGTATACATAAAGTACTTTCAGATTTTTGGCTATTGAAATTGCACGTTTAGAAACATCTGGGCTGCTACTATCAGAATTAGTTTCTTGTGTAGAAAAGATTGAATATCAAATTAAACAAGTTTCGGGATAAACAGGAAACACAGTTTAAAAAAACTTGAATATGTGCTAAAAAAAATTCAGGATTTAAAATTCTTAAAATAATATTGAGTATTCTAAGAGGAAAAGAAATTTCAAGAGAAGAAGTCAATAAGAATGTTAAATTGATATGTGATGATTTACAAAGTAATTGTGGAAAAAAAACAGCAGTTTGAATATAAAATCTTTGATTTATTGGTCTATTTTAAGTGTAACTTTATGTAATTTAGTTTTTTTATTATAAATAGAATATTATAATACAATTTTTTTAAATCTTTATCTAACATATATTAATATTATAAAGCTGAAGAATTTGTTTAATTGTTTGTTTGAACGCGTTAATCTCAGGAACTACTGATTCGAATTGAAAAATTATAATTGTGTTGAATAGTCTATTTTTCGAGAAAGGTTGTAAGCTATATAACATTACGCTGCGACTAATAGGAGCAAAACATCAGTGAACAATTTTACAAAAACGGGGAAAATTATTCATATTTGAAGGCACGTGTGCTGCGTAAACGGTTCAAGCTACCCAAAAAATATGTATAAAAGAAATATTCCTCTTTAAATTATCTAAAAAAATTCCCGCAACAGTATAATGATTTATCTTTTAACATTGACTTACTATAACCTTTTTTATGGTAATCAAATTTGGTCAAAATTAATGCATTTTTTACCAATTATTTGCCAAAGAGTTTTATCAACATAATATTAATCCTTATTCAAATAAATGTGTTGTTGATTAACAAGTTGAATGCCACAGAATTTATGAAGCGTATATGTGTTTCCGTGCCAAAACTGAGCCGCGACGATTTGAGCCGAATCGAGCGTTGAACGTTCGCAGCAGTTAGTCTCACAGAATTTCCGAACTTCAGCGAACCGACAACGGGAATTAAAAGTTGAACATTCTCAACGTTTCGTCTCACAGAATTCTCGAACTTTGGCAAACCACGAACGGGAATCAAGCGCTGAACGTTCCCATCGATTAGTACAGAAAAATCGACGGTCAACAAAAAATATAACTCGCAGGCAACATAATTTATTGAATTTCGCGTTTGTTTATGATTTTACCCTTGACTATGCTGAGCTAAATGATATTGATATTGGCAGAATGAATAAAATATGCAACTTATGCCAAGCAAAAAAAAAAATGGGCGGCTAAAACTTCTGGACTGTGTTGTAGTGGCGCCAAAGTAAATATACCTAAAATTCCGGAACCAACATATTTTTTTAAAGAACTAATATCAGGCTCACATCCATCCTCGAGATATTTCTTTAATCATTCAAGACAATATAATACACTTTTTCAAATGACTTCATTAGGTGCAAGGGAATTTCGTGAGGGAAACTTTATGCCTACTTTCAAAGTCCAGGAGCAACTTTATCATTTCATCGGTAATTTACTTCCAGCTGAAGGTACACAACCCGAATTTCTGCAAATATATTTTGTTTCTCGTGCAGATCAGGTATTCTTTTTTAAAATTCTGAAAATTCTAAAATTCCAGGAGATATAGTTACCTTCACATATATTGATAATGTAATGGATCAAGAAAATGCAGTCCATTACCCACAGGAGTTTCTTAATTCTTTAAACCCGAGTGGCCTTCCCCAAAATTCTCTCAAGTTAAAAATAGGTGCCCCAATAATTTTACTTAGAAATCTTAAACCACCAAACATATGTAACTGGACCTGACTTCAAGTCAAATTTCTTCGCAATAACGTGATCGTTGCAATAGTTTTGACTGGTTCAGCAGTTGGTCAAACAGTGCTTACACCTCGCATAGCAATGATACCAAATAATTTACCTTTTAATTTTAAAAGAATTAAATCTCCCGTTAAGTTATCTTATGCCGTAACAATTAATAAATTACAAAGGCAAACAATTAAACACGTAGAAATCGATTTACGTCAAAACTGCTTTCACATGGCCAACAATATGTCGCGTTGTTAAGATCGGGTTGCAGAGAAAATTAGTATGTTCTTCTGCTACAAGAAAATAAAACTAAAAATATAATTTACGTAGAAGTACTTTAAAACATATTCTTTTAAAAACTTCTTAATCACGATCATAATAACAGAAATTGATCCGAACGAAGTCGCGGGCAACAGCTATACTTATTATATAATGAAAGATAATAATATAATTTACGAATTGTTTTTATTAATTTACCTACGTAATAGTAAAATAAATAATATATATAATAATAGTAAAATAAATAAAATTCTAATATATTGATTCAAAAACACAAAAAATATTTTTTTATTCGGTGATAAAAATAAATGAGAATTTATTGTTTAACATTGACAATAATTTCAACACGCATACGAATTACGAAGGAATGCATCGTTACTGGTCGGCGGGCAACGTCGAGAAATTCATTATATAAAATAAAACATAATATTATAGTTGGCACTTTTAATAGGCAACGAAGTGTTCGAGATTAGCTATTCATTTAATAAACTAATGGTTTAAATTGAATGCTATTTTTATTCTTTTTTTCAAGATTTGTACAATTTTTTTGCTTTATTTTAGGTTTTTTTTTAATTGATTTTAAATCCATATTCTAATCATGACATATGAAGTGCATAAGAATTTTGCTCCCAATACGTTAATTTTTATTGTACCCAAGAATATTTCATTAAATATTACTGAGATTTTGTTGATGATTTTTACCTATATTTGTATTTTAATTATGTAATAGTGTCTATTCAAATATTTTTTTATATAGAAATTATATTATTAATTTTGAACATTATTTATAATAACTTAATAAGAATTAAAAATAAAAGTTGTTAGAGATACTTGAGGTTTTTCATTCATATTTGAAAAATTGTGGTTGTCGTTTTCATATAATACTTTCAAGCGCAACATGTAGGACAACAGTTGGTATGCTAACAGAACATCAAATTTAGTTTGTAATTGCAATAGTTTGTAAAATTAGTTTTGTTGTGGTTATAACTTATAAATGGAAAGTATATAGTCTACTTATAATTGTTTAATGTTGGTTTATTGATTTTAATTACCATGTAATACACTAATGAAGATAAAAACAACTCTATAATTTAACAAAGGCAATTATGTGAAACTCATAATTAACTCATTTATTATAACGAACCCTTTTTTAATAATAAATTGTATGAAACTTCGTTTTAGCATCAATTAAAACAAAATAATTAGAATCAAAAAATTTCTCAATTAGAGGTTCAACAAATATTGAAATAGTCCAACAAACCTAATTGAATACCTTTAAGAAAAAAAAAATCAATCCAATTTCCAAATTCCACCACATTTTTAAAATTTTTAAGTATCTACTTTTGTAATTAGTATTACATTATTCATCATATGAAATAATTAAAAACAAAAATTACGATTATTAAATTTAATCTTTTAGTTTCTTCAATTTTTGGATTTATTCCAAATAATTGGGATATAATGTTAACTTACAATAGGTACTACATTTTATTTTTTCTTACAGAGCTTATGATTTTGACATTCGAGTATATTTATGTAGTTGGTCGTATACTTAGAAACACAGTTTTGAAAGTGTTATAAATTTTTTCCAACAAATGTTTATGAATCATGATAGTATAACCGGTCTGAATAGTTTGTTAGGATGTTTTTGAAATGTTTTGGAAACTTTGTTGTGCAAAATTCACGTACCTAATTGTTTTCCTGATTTATGTTTGTATCATAATTTAAATTAGAGGAATAAGCGCTATCCATATAGTTTCAAATATGGTAGTCTCTTTTTAATAAAATGAGTTTTATTGAGCATTTCATATACGAAAATAAAAAAAGTTAAAAATAATTTTTTCGAATTGTGTTCAAATATTGTTTTTTAATTATGCCCCTAATGATCAATAAAAAAAACAACAAGTCAAATTCAAGATAAAACTATGAGGATTCAAGATAGTAATTTAGCCGAATAATTCATGTTTATATTAAGCTTGAACACTGTATTTAGTATGATGTTAAATTAACTATAAATTATAAACATTCCATCAACTGCTTGTATCCTCATAGTTTTATATTTTTATTTGATATTTAACATTAGACATGAATTGTAAAGTTATGTTAAATTTAAAACTGTTTTTCTATTGTGTCAAACCAAGTTATTAAATTCGTTTAATTTCACGGGCTATTGCAACACTCTAACTGAGTATTTATTTTTTTTCTTAGGTACATATCATTTTTGAAGTTGGGTCAAATAAAATCCTTGAATACTTTCTATCAATGGCAATGATTTGTAAGCTAATAAAATTAAAATAAATTTATAAATTATAATAAAAAAAAACATAATATGCTTGTAATAATATTATAAGTACTTAAATTTATGACAATTTATAACAGATAATAAGAAAATACGGTAATCGCATGTTTATGTAAAATATGCTTATAAATTCATACAATATATATAATTTTCATACCTTAATAATTTACGTAACCTACTGCAGTATAAATTTATTTAAATTGATTGCTTCATATAAAAAATGACTATGCATTTTAGTAATTTATTTTAATTGTATGCGTAAATTTTTAGGGTAAATTAAATTAAATAAATCTTAAGTAAAAGTAGTAGACAGTTAAAAGAAGAACTTAATGCAAACAAATTATAAAATACCAACAAAAATTTAATATTTTAATTTAAAAAATATTAGGTACAATCAATTATAACTAATATAGATACGTTGAAATAATATGTCTTGCTTATAACGATGTATAGTATTATAATTTATTAGACTTGGGTAAAATACTTTTTAAAAGTATTTTAAATAAATACTCGAATACTTATGAGAAAATAGTATTTTGAATATGTATTCAAATACTTTATACAAATTGTACTCAGAATACACAACTTAGAATACTTTTAAAATACCTACTTCTAGTTTTATTTACTAATTTTATTCTAAATATATGTTGAATTGTATTTGTATATTATATAATTATAATAATTTATGATTTAAAACAACAATAAATATGTGATATTATTATCTTAAAAAAGATATGAATAATATTAGTTAATTAACATCTTGAACAATTAATTGACACTCAAAGATTCTTTGTTTATTTTCAGGTGTAAATTATAACAATTTATTGGCAAGAGTACAATTCAGAACACTAATTATACGTAAATAGCATTTATTCGAAATGCACTTTTATATTTTACAAATGTGTTTTAGATTCTGAACGGAGTGAAGAATGTATTGATTTTACAATGATGTGTGTTTTTTTTTTTTTTTTTTTTTTTTTTTGTGTCTGTCGACACGTTTTGGGGCAGTAAAAATGCTTCGATTGCCTTATGTAGCAACTTTTCTGAAAGGAAAGTGAATCTATTTGGTACTTTGGGGGGTCAAAAGTTAAAAATTTCCAATATTTTTTAAATGCGACGGGAAAAACCATAAAAAAATTTGGGAAAAACGGGAGTTTTTACGCAAAACCAGTTTTCGACATAATCAAACTTTTTATTTTGCTATAACTCAAAAACTAATTGATGTAAATACTTGAAATTTTCACCAAATGTTTAGATAAGCGTTCTCTATACACCATTAAATTTTCAAAGTATTTTGACTTTTATTAAGCTATTTATAGACAATTGAAATTTTCAATATTTTTAAGTATTTTTTTTTTAAATAACGATAAAATTTTTTTGGCTGCCTAGAAAATCTTTAAAATTTAATACAAGGTTTCTTATAAGTTGTTCCTTAACTGATAAAAAAAAATCTAAAATCGTAAGTCACAATTTTTTTTTATAAGTGCTCAAAGTTACAATTTATACGAAATATGTAAAAATCATGATAATTTGCAAGTTTTTTTGTAGTTAAAAATTCATAAAATTTTTTCTGTTCATACTTAAGGTTCAAAATTTTAACACGAGGTTATGTATAAGCTACTCTTCAAAAATCTTTAAAAAAATTTCTACCGGAATTAGAGGAAAAAATTTTATGACTGTTTGAAATTTAAATATTTACGAAATTGCATAAAATAGCGATTTATTCTCAAACGATTTTAAATATTTTTTATAATTCAAAAAGTATAAGTCGCAGATTTTTGAAATTTCTACCAGCTGTTAAGATTGGTATTTCCTTTATGTCATATTTTTTTCAAAATATTATATTGATTTTTAAGCCACTTATAGGCATTTAAAATATTCGATTTTTTTAAATTTTTTTTTTATAATCGGTGATAAAAAAAATTTGGCTCGTACAAAATACTTGAAAATTTAATAGAAGATTCCACAGAAGTAGTTCTTAAAGTCATTCAAAAATTATTAAAATCCATAGGCACAATTTTTTTTTATAAGCGTTTGAACAGCGAATATTGACAAAAAATTACATGTAAAATATAATATACTGTATAATATTCTAGACTGACAAAGATATCGGTTTTTTTTAAAATGCTCTAACTCAAAAATGAAAAACCGCAACAACTTGAAATTTTCACCAAATCTTTATATTGACGTTCTCTATACATGGTTAAGATTTCAAAGTATTTTGACATATTTTGACTTATTTATAGACAATTTAAATTTTCGATTTTTGTTAAATTTTTGTTTTTAAACATCTATAAAATTTAATTGATTGAGCGAAAACTCTTGAAAATTTTATACTAGGTTTATAATAAGTTAAACTTATCGTAACTAAAAAATATCGGTGATCGGTTAACTCAATTTTTTTTTATAAGCCCTTAATTCTCAAATTTGTATAAAATGTGTAAAAATCACGATAATTTGCATGTTATTTTGTAGATAAAAATTCATAAAATTTTTTTTGTTCATACTTAAGGTTCAAAATTTTAACACTAGGTTATCTATGAGCTACTCTTCAAAAACCTTTAAAAAAATTCCTACCGGACTAAGAGGAAAAAATTGTATGACTGTTTGAAATTTAAATATTTACGAAATTGCATAAAATAGCGATTTATTCTCAGACGATTTTAAATATTCGGTTTTTCTAAATTTTTCGTTTAAAAATAAAATATACTTATATAATATTTATAAATAACATTGTATTATATTCTAGACTAACATATGAACTCCGTTCAGAATCGTTATTCGTATACAATGATATCTATCATTGCATTCAAATTTAACAAATCCATTATAATAATGACCTATCCTATAAGCGAGGTGCACTCCACCCCCAACTGTACAGCAGAGCGAGGCCCATCCGGTTCTTTTTTATATTTTAACAGTAATATTTTTTCGAAGTTCACATACTCGTATGTAATTTTTAATACTTAAAATACTTCGAATAAACCGTATTTGTATATATTGGGAAGTATGTATGTGTGCTATGTATTTTATAATATATTATAATGTACAATACGTTTCAAGATAATAATAAACCAAAATATCGTAGTAGAGGTCGTGATTGCGAACGGGTATTAGAATACTAATATTAGTCCGGACATTCGGGTAAAAAATATATTAAAGCCCGTGTATTTAATACCCGTGCATACCCGTGTATTTATATATTATTATCCGTGTATATTGCACATTTATTCAAAAATTATATAGGTACTTTAAATATTTATATTTTTTAATAATATAATGTTATGTATATTCCAATAATTGGTTATTTATTAATAATAAAAATTGTACAGCCCTTAATTACTTATTAAGAAATTTAAATTACATTAAAAACAAAGTTATAATTCTTCTCTTTGCTTACTTTTGTTGCTTTTTTTTGTTAGATTATAAACATGGTTAAGATCCAAAATGGAGCAAGAACGCTTGACTGTTTTGGCTTTGCTAACCATACATCATACTATAACTATATCAATAGATGATGTTATAAATAGATTTGCTAATAAAAAAAATAGAAATATAGATTTTGATTTATAAATTTGTTGCTTTTTTTATCATATTTGTTTAACTTATTACTTTATAGGTTATACAGGTGCAATATAAAATTCATTATGACTTGGTAAGTTTGTGTGAGTAGTTGGGTAAACTCTTTTTAAATTCGCCCCCCCCCCCCGACATAAACTCTCAAATACGCCACTGGCAATACTACATATTACATGCTGCTTATTGATTAATTTAATATTATTATTATTTTTATTAACATTATTACTTGAATTAATTAATTAATTTATATATGTATACATGTTTATTGTTATTTTTTTATTTAATAATTAGACAATACAACTTTTTTTAAAAAAAATGAAATTTAAAATATTCCATTATGTTCGAAAATACAAGTAAATAAATAAATTCTGTATTATTTATTATATCAACTATCAATTATTAATTACTTGTACGTAACAAAAATTACATACACATATTTATTTACTTATTTAAATTTATTAATACTATTGATAAATGTGATAACGACATATACTTGAAGGATAATGAACACAATATAATATATGTTTTCTGTCATATTGAGTTCAAAAATTGAAGCAATCATAAGTCAGAACTGCAAAGTAGTGAAATACAATTGTATTTAAGTTTTAAATAGGTGAGTATTTGAACTCATAGGTTTTAGATACAAGAGTATTAAAAAACACGGATATTTAAATACACGGGCCTGTGTAAATACACGGGTATCCGTTAATTCATTACACGTGTAAACGAGACTTTTAGTTCATATTATGCTCAAACTGCTAGAGCAGCTATTTAGTAGTCAGTAGTTTGCTAAAATCTAACAAATGTATTTTCAATCATTATCCAAGTGCAGGCACGTACACAGAATAAAATTTCGGAGGGAGGGGGGTTACAAAATAAAGCAATACAAATTGTACAGTAACATAATAAAACAATTTCTTCCTACTTACTCATTATTTTTAATGTGACAATTATTATGCTAAATATTCAAACTTAATGTTTGTAATTTGTTCAGTGTTCAGAAGTAAGTACCTATGTTTAGGAAATAAGAATATTAGGAATAATAATAGTAATAATAGTAAATAAAACTTTAAATAATATGTATTACGAACGTCGAACAGAACAGAAATTTATTTGATTATTATATGCACACGCAATTACCTAGGTCTAATAAACTTTTAAGTAGATAGAAGAAAAAAATCAAACAATTTATAACAATTCAATAGAAATTGATGGTGACCGATCGAGTACGGAAATAAGATAAGATAAGATAAGATTATCCACAAAATATGAGTTTTCTAGGTATATTGCAAATCGCAATAATGCAGTTCTGTCATTGATTAAATATATATATTAAGTATATTTAATCAATGGTTCTGTGTACTGTGTTCGTGCGTAGTCCTCAGTAATCACCTCGATCATTCAACTATCAACGATATAGGTATAAACTTGTATTTCATACCCGTCTAATAAACAGTGAAAAACAGTCAACAGCTAATTATAAAAATATTTTATAATACTAGGAGTATAATAAATTTGACTTGATTTTCCAAGAAATTATTTCGGGGGGGTTTGAACTCCCAAACCCCCCCCACTGTATACGTGCCTGTCCAAGTGTGGTGTGATATTTTTTGCCAGTAATACTAGATTTATGAAAAATCGTAGTTGATTCTTTTTCTTTTATAATTAAGGCCTAAAAATGTAACTCAAACTTTTTTCATATACCAGTTTATCTGTGGTTTCATAAAACCAAAAAATGTTGACATACATTTTATATAACTTTTTTTAAGTGATATATTCATACAATAATACCCGAATTTATATGTTATACGTGTTATTATGTTTATGTAACTTGAAACCGTAATACAAACAATTCGAATTGCTTGAATTTTTCGAATTAATTTAGTAGGTCATCTTTGTTTTCATTAATTATTTTCTAATAACACCAATGTATTTTTGAAGCTTATGTCGGCCAACTGCAAATGAACACGAAAATTATATGAAAAGACAGCCCTATCTATCGGTCACACACAGTAAGATTTATGATATTTTCCATATCAATCTTATAATGTTAGTCATGATAAGACGGATAAAAGCGCCTTCGAATTTCAATTTAATTCCACAAAATTGTTTATAATGTGATTATAAGATCATTGATCACAGGTCATAAAATTGCAATAGAGATCATGAAGATCATCTTTGGTCTGTGATCTTTAATCATCAGAGATGCACCACGGGGTCTGTTGTACAATTACTTGATAAGGTAATATAAAAGCAAATAAGGTAAATTACCAACCAAAATGAATAATTTACCTTTTATTAACCCATATAACTTGAAGTATGTAGACAATTCGTTGATCATGTTGTTGGTCAACACACTCAGTTGCTTTTCACTAGTAAATACTACGATTTTTAATTTATTTTTGGTTATAGGAGACAAATCTCGTTTTGGATCAATGGAGATTTGTGTTCGATTTGTCTAAAAGGAAAGCAAAAATATGTGTTTGTACCACACCGCATCAGATAGGTATTTTTCATTTTCCAGATTGTTGATACGCGATAACACAATGATGTTTCGTGATTTGTTGACATGAACAGACAAATTTTGTTCATACTGATATTCATCTATTGCCAGTGTTTCTGTCTGGTAGGCCATCAGTTCATTATATTCTTGAACATTGTAGTCATCATCTGTTAATTTTATCCATTATATTATTACCACAGTATACAATTTTATAAAAACTGTATTTGATCAGTTTTACTTTAAATATTTGTAAACTTTCTTATATTTCATTGATTGAGTTGGAAAAAAAAATAAAAACGTATTTCATAGGTCTTATAGATATTATTGTTTTTAATTAATTAATTAATTAATGTTAAACTTATTCACATTTTTACCGTATAGTTGATATTTTGAACTATCTGTTTAGGTATAGAATGTACAAATAACCAATCCATTTCAGATGAAATGGAAGCAAATGCAATGGATCAAGAAAAACAATTGTTGACGAACATATTAGAATCATTGGACCTGAGTTCGTCTGAAGTATATGTCCCTATTACAATTGTACAGTTTTTATATGTTTAACTTTTTTCATTATACTTATTTTCATTCAGATTGATGATGCAGAATTCAATATTCCTAAAGTTAATGACATTCCTACTGTAGAAAGTATACTAAACGATGAAGATTTATCTTTACTAAGTGAAGATGATCTGACTGTCTATCAGAACAAAGTAAATATATGGATCAATTGGAATTATTTAAGATAATTTATAATACTTGATTGATTCATAAGATGTTTTTGAATACAATTATATTACAAAACCATATATTTAAATGTAATGAAAACCAATTGTATTAATTAGATAAAACATAATTTAAAAAAAATAAACACAATTAATATATACTTTAACAAAGTCCAAAATTGTTTAAAAATTATTTTTTTATAAATGCAACAGTCAGCATTTTAAATTGTAAACATACATATTTAACATTGTTAAAGAATATGAATGCATTCATACATGTTACTAATTTTTATTTGAAATTTACTATACATTTTTTACTATGATATAGTATTTTTAGCTGTCAGTAGTTTACTAATCAAAAGAACCAAATAAAAAATTATAAACTAATGATTTTATGTTTGATTTTTAGTTAAAAGTACCATGGTATGATTCAGGAGCTGATTCTGCTTCATTAGGCAGTTCTTGTAGCAATCGCATACTCATAGAAAAATTACCCAAAAGTTTAAATATAAAATCAGATCCTGGACGGATTTTACGCCATACAGTTTTAAAGCCTGTATCTAATCAAATGCAATCATTTTGTGTTAGTATTTTTTATTAATATGTTTTTGAAATAATAAATAAGTTCAAAAATTACGTCTATTGACTATTTATGTATTAGGATCGATTTAATGCTGGACAGCCTACTGCTATTAAATATTCACTTCTCATTTCCATTGGTACTACCAAAGGTTTTATGATTTTATTTGATTCTTCGCAAACATTCCTATGGTATCATGAAGCAGTGGACTGTGGTGCAGTATCAGCTATAGATTTTAACCACGATTGTTCTAGACTATTGGTTGGATACATTAATGGAACAATAATAATGTTTGACTCGTCGTCTACTACTTGCAAAACATTACGAGTTATGAATGATGCTCATACTCCAAACACTGCAGTATTACACCTGAAAGTAAATATTAAATTAATTTAAAATATTTTTGGTCCATTGATTAATTAACATCGATTGTTTTTTATTTTGAATCAGCAAATTTGAAAAATTTGTGAATAAATAAATTATTTTTTCATTTATATATTTCATATTTTAGTTTACAGATTTACCTAATTTAGCTGTTGTAAATGATAGTGCTGGTTCAGTGTTCGAGTTAAATTTCAAAAGAAATTTTGGCATACGAAGTGTAGAACCAAAATGTTTGTTTTCTGGTGGTCGTGGAAGAGTATGTTGTATTGAACCACTGTTATTCAATCAATTGTCCAGCCATCCTATGAATGGATATATAATAATTGCAATGGCTACTTTATCAAAAGTAAATTTATTGTTGTTTGTGTACAATTTAAAAATTTAACATTTTATTGTTATTAGTTTTATTCATAAAGTTATTTTAATTTTAATTTCAAGTTAATTATTGTAACAATTCGTCCAAATACTGAATTATTATTATCACAAAATATAATTTCATCACGTCCATGTTTACCTCTATTATCTTGGCAATTTGTAATTATACAATTTAATAAAACAACCAATTCAAGTCACAAAATAATGGATCCAGTATTAGCTTTCACACGAGACGATACAGTTTACTTTTATCAGGTATTTTTCTATTCTTATTTGTAAATTCTTATAAAGCAGATAATTAAATACATGGCTTACATTTAATATTAGGTCAATATCAATGATCAGGACCGTCTTTGTTGTTGTACTTTACAAAAAATAACATTACCATATACAATTCTTGCATGTAGCTGGATGAATGCTCGCACATTATTAACGATGGATTCATCTGAGAAAGTTTATCTTGTTGATGTCCGTGTTGGAGATGAAATGGAATGTTCAGATCTTTTGAACATTTCATTGGTCTACACTTCCAATTATTATGATGGCATAGATAGTCAACATTTAGTAATTAATTTATCTATAATATAAGTTAAAATTAAATTAATTTAATACATTGTTGGTTCTGTTAGAATATATGTTGTTATAGTGCAGTTCATGGTTATAATAGTCAATTAATATTATTAGGCAAGAAAAATATTCACATTATAAGTATTAGAAGTTGGATTGAACGTTTAGATAGTTTGACTGATAAAGTAATATTTTTAATATTCATAATAGTAAATTTGTAAAATCTTACATTGCATATGTTTATAGAAACTTTTTGGCGATGCATTACAATTAGGTGTTGATTTTTTGGAAGAAAGAGGCAAAGCCGTTCTTGGCCTTAGAGGCACACGAGCTCATAGACATAGAATTGTGAAGGAAAAGGTAAATTATAATTTTTTTTTGTATTTTTTGCATAACAATATATAAATTTTATATTTTATCAGGTTATTGACATAGTATCTTTATATATTGAGTCAATGGTTGATATGAATAGCCCTATAAATTATAAAGAAGGTATTCCAATTGTATTTGATATATGTGTGCATTTGCAAAAGACGTAAGTTATATGATTGTGCAATTATGATATTTTTATAAAATATTGTTAAATAATAATTTGTGAAAAAAAATCATTTAATTTAACGTAATTTATTATAATATTTAAATTTAATGCTACATAAGAAAATAAGCATTTATTTTTAATCATATCTTCGATTTAGAAGAGTTTTTATTGTTATTTATTTAATTTTTCCAGAGATCTATTATTTGATCGTTTATGGGATGGAATAGAATCAATTGAATCTGCTTATAAAGTCTACTTGAATTGTTTAAAAAATTATTTATTCGAAGGTCAATTTGATGAAGTGCCAACAGTTATAGTTCAAAAGTTATTTGTATACCTCTCTCAAGCTAATCAATTGGAGGTATTTTAATTTAATTACTTACATTGCTACTTATATTTTTCAACAGTAAGTTTAATTTTATGATACAGGAACTTGAAAAATGTATGCTCAATATAAAAGTTGAATGTTTAGACATTGAACAATCTCTATATTTAGCAAGGGCTCATTCACTATATGATGGTCTGATAAGTATTTGGACAAGAGCATTAGAGGATTATATTGCACCCTTACAAGAACTTGTTCCTAAAATTACTACATCATCAAATGGAGGTATAGTTAAAGAATAAACATTTATTTAAAATATTTAATTCGTTAATTTATGTATATTTTCAGAGTATAAAGATTTAACTATAGAACTCGGAAACAAAATTTTGATTTATATGAGTGGATGTTTACTAGGAATTGCTTATCCAAATAGAGGAGATATACCACAACATTTACAAGATATAGTGAGAAATAATATTGTTCAATTCCTTTGTTCTCAACACAGTATAAAATCAAAAGATGATGAAGATATATATCCATATTTAAGGTAAATATTAAATATTTTTTATAAGTATAGTTATAATTATTTAAAAAAATATGTATGACATTTTTTAATTTTTATGTATACAATATAGAATATTGCTTAAATTCAATACTACTGAGTTTCTAAATGTACTTTCTATGGCATTTTCTGATCATCGTTTCACAAATCAGCAAAAACAACGTATTTGTTGTATTTTGTCATCTCTGACTATGAATAGCAAAGATTTAAAAGTACGCATATACATTATTACCTGGTATATTCAAAATTACATTTTTTCTATCAAATCTTTTTTTACATTTAGTCCAATCAACTGGGTTTAGTATACGCATTTATAGTAAAATGGCAACAGGAACAAGATAGTTGTATAAAACCGGATAAACAGGTCTTTGAAGCTGTCACATCAATGTTGACATCTTTAGAACAAACCACACCTCTTGAAGATAGGGAAAAAGCATTTATTCAATTAATACGCTCAGGTGCATTTGATGATAATCCTGATGTATTGAAAATTGCTGAACAAGCTAAATTGTGAGTTAGAATTAAAAAAAAATTAAATTAAGTTATATTATGTAGGTTTAATTTTTATCTGTTATTTTTCAGTTATGCTGTATGCAGAGATATTTATGCTGAACGTGGAGATTTTAGTCAAATGTTTAAATATTATATACTTGATGATTCAAAAAAACATCAAATATTTTCATTTATCAGTTCTAAACCAGAATATTTTGAACAACTGTCTTATGACAATTCAAAGGCAAATAAAATAAAAATATTAATATTTTTTTTATTAAAGTATTAATCTAATAAATAATTATTTTATGATTTTAATCTAGAGATTATTTAGTACAAATTAAATAATAATTTATTATTATTGGTTCAATACAGGTATTATTGGAAATAGATGCTGGTAAAAGTGGTTTAATTTTTGGTTCATTTTATCAAAAATATATACCTGATGTTATTAATCAAATAAACACAAATCATCAGAAATTTATATTCTTAAAAGGTGCAATGTAAGTAAAGATTTCTGATTAGTATTTGTAATTTAATTTGTTACATTATAACATTACCTATCTAATATTTGATTTACTAAAATTAATATTGAATTTTATTTTTAGACCATATATAAATTCTGATGTTACACTATGCACTCATTACTTAGAACTTTTATGTCAGTATGAACCAAATGCTGTATTAGATTTTGTAAAATCTAACGATACATTACATTTAACAAAAGCAATGGCTGTAAGAAATAACTAAATGTATTTACTATTGAAATTTTATAACTTGAATAATTTTAGGCCACAAGAGGAGCTGGGTTAGATAATGTTACTGCAATGTTGCTAGAAAGGTTAGGCGATTTTCAAGGAGCATTTGATTTGTTGTTCAATAAACTACAGGAAGCTATACAATCAGTCAGTAGATATTTAATTAATAATAAATATATGCCTTATATATCAAACATTTTACATAGTCAAAAAATATTTATTAATTTTACTATAAGTCTACATAAATTTACCCATTAATACTTCTTAATTTTACTTAATTAATAAAATGTATATAAATTTGTAGTAAAACTATAATTATTTTTTGCCTTAAAAATGTATATTATATAGTATAATTAATAAATATTTATTTTTATAAGAAATACATTATGTATAATTAACTTTCTGTAAGTTTGTAGCCCTTCATTAAAAAATGTTATAGTTGGTTCTTGATTTAACAATAACTATAATAGTTCATTATTACGAGTTACACTCCTACAATTGTTCATGTAATGATTACAGAATAACTTATCCGATTCAGGCTTTTGATAATGCAGAAACCTGTCTCAGGTTATTATTTAATTTTATCCTATCACCAATTTATTGATGTTTCTGTGCTGTATAAATTAGAAATTTGTGTACAATTAAAAATAAAATTTTATCTTTGACCATTTTTTTTTTTAATTTTAATTATTAATTATTTTCCTAGGAAAATTCTGTTGAAGAATGTACTGAAGCTTTAGTAGCATTAGCTCAAAGAGGATCGGCTGTGCTTGATCCAAAATCTACATGGTTACCAATATTACAGTGTCTTCTCAGTCTTCAATCACATGGTATTGTTTATATATTATTTTCTATTGAATTATATTTTATTTCTTTGAAATTTGTGTTATACAGAACATTTACGAACAATTTTGGATAATAGTGATCTTAATTTAGCTACTGAAATGCATTTGCTTTTGAATAGTTCCACAGGCACTGTTGGTCATTTCAGAAATCTAATAATGGGTGAAAAATATATTTTATATTAAATAACTTAGTTATATCCATACTTAATTAGATTTAAAGATTTTAAACATATATTTATTAATGTATATTTATATGCATTCAATGTAGGTTTAATTGATAAATGTCAGTATGAATTGGAAATGTTAAATTTATCAGAAAGATTACTTCATGGTGATTTACATAATAAATTGGCTGAAGCATTAAATGTAGCCAAACATGGTGTATCAAATCCTATAATATGTTCCTTATGTAAACAAAAATGTATATCGGAACCCATGTTTGTATTCAGGTGTGTATTTTACTCAAATAAGTCACATACTGATATCTTAAATATGTATTCATTAATATTTTTATTTTTTATTAGATGTGGTCATGGATTTCATTCAGATTGTTTGGGTCTGCATACAACGTGCACATTCTGCAACTAATATTTAAATATAATAGTAAGCTTTAAGTATTTACTTATTTCTACTATTTATCATTGTTAAATATTTTTTACTATTATTATTATTATTATTATTATTTTTTTTTTTTTTTGTTTATTACAATTGTAGTCAATTAATAACCAATTATCCTACATTATACCATCAGTTTTATTGTTATTTTTATTTTATTATTTTATTATACTTTTACATTGTTGATTATAAATAAATCATTCAACATGTTTACTGCGACTTGATTCTTACTTAGGCAAACTTTTGTGAATTATACTTTTTTTCATTGAATAGGTTATTTTTAATCTACTTTATTTATATGTATACTTATTTTTGGTTATATTTTAGTTATTGCCAATTGGGTTTTTGGACTTCATAGTTGTCTAGTTTTATACGTTTTATACTATCATGTCATGCTCTTACTCTCTTTCTTACGTTGTTGTTGTTTAGTTGTTCGTAATAGTTTTATTTCTACATATTTCCACAATCCATACATTTTTAATAAAAGTAAATGGTAAGTACTACCATTTGATTGTCACTCATTGACACTCTTTGAGCTGTGAAACATTAATTTTCATATGTTCCTCAATTTAAATCAAGTACATTTAACACCCCTAAAATAGAATTCGCAGCTTTAATTTGCGTTTGTTTATAAGCAACCATGCGCTTGCATACTCCTCTGGGGCAGATTTTTTCAGAGCGCATAATATAGACAAAGTTTCGAAAACCAACACTTTTGGGAAAGAAAAACTAACAAAAATTTTAATTTTGTTCACAGTAATAAATTCATATATTAATTATACATATTTTTATTTAATTTATATTATGAATTATTATTATTGGTTGAAGACTATAAGCATCGGTAATAGTTTATATTTTTTATTTAGATTTGACTGATTTGAGACTGTGTGTAGTACGAAAATTTGGTTATTTTAGGGACTGGTTACAGGAATAACGAAAATAGCTTAAACTATAACAGTACAACTAGAACAAGTTCTTAATTAATTATTGATTAATTATCGCATTGTAACATACAGCGGTAGACTGCGGCTTTTTTGTGATATTTATGAACGAAATAATATGTATTATAGTTATACAGACATAGAAGAAAAATTATAATTATATATTTTTTATTTTATGTTGATCCACAAAAATTTGGCATCTCATCAAACATCATTAAATTTGCCGCCCCAGGACAATTGCCCCCTTGCCCCCCCCCCCAGTTAATCGCGGCTCTGCAAGAACATATTCTAACCCAATTAAATATAATTATTATTTTAGCAATAGATTATTTGAAACATATAATACAATATTATAAGTTTCGTATATATTGTGTATTATACTCTGTGATATAACTATAAATAAAAAATAAAAATAAAATCTTTTGTCTTCATTAAGATGGATAATATAAACATATAAAGATTTTATCTATTGTGGATAATGTTTATTTTACCGCGGTCTTTATAATTTTATATGTTCATGTTTACGATAAGCAATCACGTGCTGCAACAGAATTAAAAGTGATATGACACGAAACACAGTTATCACGTTTTGAACAATGTTATTTTTCTCAAGTATAGCTTATTTCGCCGTTTATTAATGTTAGTAATTTAAATAGTTAATATAAGTTTTAACTGTTAGGATTAACAATACTTTCATTTTGAATGTATTAATTATATACCATTATTTTATGTCAAAAAATGTTTATTATTGAATGATAAAATATTGGCTTGTTAAAATAACTTAAAGTTCCATTGTGCATTAGTTGGAAATCATAAAGTAAATATTTACATAACTTGTATTTAATAGATTAATAGCCGACCACCTAGACTTGATTTTCATTATAATTTTGTTATATTGGTTATTTTAAATTCTATCTCTATCTACAAATTAAATATAATTTACTAATTCTTTTAAAATAGGTACATTTATTTATTTTTATCATTTATATATTTTTCAATACTGTCATTAATAATTCCAAATGACTGGATTACATTTCAATGAAAAAAATAAAATTGTTTAAACTAAATATTTTATTTTCAGATTATTGTAATTACTGTCAAAATGAACATTGCAACTTTTGTTGATCATTTTGATTTTGATTTGCCTGGAAATGTATTTAAAAGTGCTGTTGCACTAGGTGATGTTGACAATGACAACGATATAGAATTAGTTGTTGGCAACATGGAAGGTGATTTGTATATTTTTAAAGGACAGCGGCAAATACAGAAAATATCTGGATTGGGTATAATTACAGCAATAGCTATTGGAGATTTAATGAATTGTGGTAGTAATACTCTTATAGTTATATCTGGTGATGGCTGGTGTCATATATATTTATGTTTGAAATTAAGTAAATCAGAGACAACTGATGAATGTATTGTAAAACTCGAACCAGTACACATTCAGCGAATTCCGGCAAATACTAAAGTATATATTGTGAATAGTAAAAATAAAATTTATTATCTACTAAAAAAAAAAATACATCTGTTGATATAACAATAATTTTAGGTACTTTTATTAGGTGATATTGATGCAGATGGAATGTTAGAGTTAATTGTTGGTTTAACGGATAGAGTGATACGTTCTTATCGTTGGAGTCAAAGTGCAGCTGCTGGAAGATTAGTTCCATTACATAAGTGGGAATGTGGTAACCAAATTGGTTCAATCATAATGATTAAGGACATACATGGTCGACCATGTTTACTTGTTTCTCAACCAGGTGTCACTGCATTGCGTGTTTATTGTCCTACTGCTTTTCCAGAACTGATGTGAGGCAATTCAAATTATTATAAAATTTATGTTAATTATATAAGCCATATATATTTATTATTATAGTGATAAAATAATTGATTATGAAAATGAGTTAACGTCAGAACTTCGTAATCCTTCAATTTCTTCAGAGATGATTGGTAATATCAAGATAGATAAAAGTACAGATGATGTTAATGATATAAATGATAATTTTTATGCCATTGCTACTTTAGATGGTTTATTAATGCTGGCAAAACGAGAATCAATTATATGGTAAATTTATCATTATAAATTTTAAATAATGAATAATCATAAATATTTTATACTTGTTTTGGTTTTAAAGGTCTAAAAACATTGAACATGAAGTGTTTTGTTTAAATAAATTATCTATAGCAGAAAGTGGCCCTGATTACTTAATAACATGTTCGTGGAATGGAGAAACCTTTATTATAGATCAAAAAAAGCAAGTTTCAACATTTAAACTTGGAGAACCTATTACTGCTTTTTGTTCTGGAATGTATACAGCAAATTCGAATACAAAACCTGTGTCTTGTTTTGTATTTATTACTATTTCACATAAAGTATGTCAAATGTATGAAATAATATTTTATTTTTTGCGATGCAAATTTTCCATTATTAATCAATTAAATTGTTAAAATACATTATTCAAAAATTATAAAATCGTTTATTGAAATTTCAATTTGCATCTTAATAACATTACCAGTGATATAGCAATGATTTATTTAAGAGACAATTGCCTCTAAAATGTTTAAAGATGGTTCATGGATATATAAACTACAACTAACCTAAGATAAATTAAATTTTTTCTATTATAAAACAGTATGTTTAATATAATTATTATAATATAAATCATTCTATAATATAGTATAGTACAATAATTTATGGTCTATAGCAGGGGTCTCCAACATTTTATTACAATTGGCTGAACCTGAGATACACTTTAGCATTGCGGATCAAAATTGTTTAGAGGAATAGAGAGCTAGTGAAGTTTAAGAATAGATAAGAATCTAAAGGATTTATTTAGATTTTAGAAAAATGTATATTTATTTTTATAATTTATAATTTGTTTTAATTTGAATAATTTATTTAATGAAAAGTTAGAAATTACTTGTATTTTAAAATTTCTAGATATTGTGCATTAAATTTTGTAGTCCCAATTATCAGTGTCGCTTGTAAGTGATTGTTGCTCAAGTTATTCTATACTTAGATTTGACATATTTCATTTTTGAAAGTATTTGTTCACTTAAGTGAATGGAGCTAAATATTGAAATCATTTCATATGCACATTTTTTCAGATTTGGAATAATATTGACAAAATATTTGTTAATTTGGTGGGTCAGTTTGAAAAGTTTGATGTTCTGTAGGTTGGAGATCCTTGGTTTATAATATAGACTATACTTTATATTTTATAATAAATACTTTTCAAAAACCATTTATATGGTGGAAGTTTTTAGTCAGTTGGTGGGTAGTTGTTACTTTTCTGTAAATTGTCATTTGCCTTTTTGTAATTCTGAGTTCATCACATCACTGAACATAAGAAAACTGAATTTTTTAATCTATTAGATATTATATTATATTATATATTTTTAGGTACGTATCTATTTTGATATGAAATTACCAAACACTTGCACTAAGAGCTTATCAAAATGTATTGAAAATGACAATCAACTTTCAAAACTAGTAAACAACTATGAGGGACCACTAAGAAAAAAATTAATTAATACATGTCTTTATAAATTTAATCATAATGATAGTTAATATATTAAAAATTATATTTAAATTCATTATTATTGGTTTATTTTAATCATTTCATGTAAATTAGTATAATATTTTATGCAAGTTCAATTTTTGTTGTTTTAATTATTATTAAACATTTACACTATAATATAATGTTTTGCTGTAATGTTTATGACAAAGGTAAAAATAAAATAAAAAAATAATGTTTTTTATACTCTTGCTATGCTTGGGTCATGTTCAGGCTTAGCTACATCGGTAAAACAAAAAAATCCAATACACTGTATTATACATTTTCAAGCAATGACTTTTAAAACATTACCAAATAACTTAATTTTTGGAATAAAAATATCAAAACAGTTGATAAATTCTATTAAAAATAGTGCATTCAATGCTGTGTTTTTCAAAAACTGTACAAATATGGATGCTAAACATGAGACTACTATTTCATACTATAACAAGATGGTTTTCAAAAGGAAATATGTTAGCACGTTTATTTAAGGTAAGAGAAGGTTAAAATATTATTAATAAATAACTCAACAGATACTTTCCAATAGGTATCATGGTATTGCAGATACTGATGCTATTAAAAAATTAATGCGCATTTCATTCATTGTCAAATCTAAAAATGTTCCTGATGAAATTCAAGAACAAATAGAACTTCAGAATAACAACAGTTAGAAAAATTTGTTTGAATATAACGTAAACTTAGAAAATTTTTGTTGTAATCATAGGATATCCAAATAATTTTGTTTCTGCATGACTTTCAACTACGCATATATGTGAGCAAGGTTTTCTTCACTATTAATTATTAAAAAAAAACAAGAAATTAATTATAAACAAGTAATGATTTGCGGCTTGCATTGAGCAATAGCATCATTCCAAGGATCACACAATTGGTCAAAGAAGTTCGTGCTAATAAGTCACATTTGAATAAATAATAATTTAAACTTTTACTATATTTTCATTAAATAGTAATTAAAATAAAACTTTTTTACTAAAAAATTAACTTTTTCTACTATATAATTTGTATTAGGTACTGAATTTATTATTACATATTAATTATGAAATATACAATAAGAAAAAAAATAAATGATGTAGGGAGGAGGAATGATAATAAATAAATGGTAGTCCATGACGTTGGAAAAATTATAAAAGTGGTCCGTGCCTAGTGTTGAGTTGGAAATCACTGATTTATATAATTCTATATTATTTTATTTTTGACCCATTACCTAAGTGATGTGTGCATTAATAAAAAGTGTAACATTTTTTTGTACTAAATGCAATGCACTTGTTGACCAATGTCTTGCAGTTTCATTCCATGCCTAATTATTTAAAGAAACTGTATGGTTATAAAAATTATATTTTTAAAATAAAAAAGGCTTCACAGTAAAAATATAGAACCATTATGATGTAATTGTAATGATATACATCATTTGATTATATAACATGTCTCATAAGTAAATTCTAACCATCAGGTTTCGGGACTTCCAGCATTTGCTAATTTTTTGGACTTAAGTTAAAACTAGCAGATTGCTATGAAAACTAATGTCATGTTTCAATATGAAATTTGAGTCCTGTTTTTAGCTTTTTACGATGCTTTTTAAAAAAAATTTCTTTTTCTAATTGTTTTTGATAACTTTTGCTTTTTTGGCACATCTCTGATCAACTGTAACACGAGTGATTGACGAACATTTTAAATTTGTAGTTATTTAAAATTGTTTCCTGCCTCAAATAATACATCGTTTATAGTATTTTGCACCACGAACCTAGCATAAAGCGATGCAATTTTTCTCATTTTTATTGCTATCTGTTCACCAAATATGAAATACTCAGCCTTTATTAATTTGTTATAACTGATAAACTACATGGTATTTACTGCTTCATCAACTATATATGTATTACTGTGAAAGGTTTTAATCGTTAAAGTGAAGACTTTTTTTTTTTGGAAGACTTAAAAGTTTTTGGTGATTGACGTTGCGGTTGTGATTGTTTATTATTACCATCTTGCTTATTATGATTTTCTTTTTTACTTTCCACGCCAAATTTTTGTTTGCCCTTAAATATAAAAAATAAACAAAAATTATTTATGATTAATACTCATAAAAATAAAATACATTTTTCATTTAATTATTTACATAAATAAACGAAAAGACATACATTTATATAAAAAATATTGTTTGCTTTAAGTAGTGTCAAAAAAAAGTCAATGACATAAAAACTTTAATTTATGAAAATATAATTTAATAAAATAGTATATATATATATATATACTATATGTATTAGTGATGGGCCGAACTGTTCGAATCTTGAACCAAACCGAACCAAACCCTTGATGTACGGTTCGGTTCGAAATTCAAACTCTGCAAGAAAAAAAATCGAACTGAACTATCAAGTATCTTTTACTGTTCGAAATCGAACTTGAAAATATTTATCGAACCAGACTTACTGGCCACGATAGTTCGAAAACCAAATATTTGTACAATTCTTCAAAAGTTATTTTTGAAAAATAAAAAACTAAAGTCATAATAGGTTTGGTTCGGTTCGGTTCGATAGAAAATAATTTAAAGTTCGATTTAAAAAATAACGAATTAATTAAAAAATTTATTTTACTCTAAAATATGTTATACGCATATAAAATAATATATTAGTCTACATAAATACATATTATTTTTAGATTGCCGAAACCGAAGAAAATTAGGAACTCATATTAAATAATTTTAATAAAAAAATGAATTTCCCGAACTGTGTTGGTGCCATTGATGGCAAAAATATTACGTTTCAAACTCCAACGAATTCGGAAACGGATTTTTTTAACTACCTATAAGAGTTATTTCAGTATTGTTCTTTTTGTGGTAAAATACGCCAATTACAAATTCATGCAGGTATGTTAATACGGAATATTTGAATATTTGATGGGGAAATGTTTAATGAAACTTATTTCAAAGGACATATTGAAGAAAATATCAAGCACTTCCCTTCATCTAAACCAGGGGTGGCCAACCCAAATTATCTTGCGGGCCACTTTGGAAATATATTACAATCCCGCGGGCCACATATAAAAATTATACTAGTATTTTGCCCCAATAAAAAAAAATTTGGAGTAAAAATGATAAACAAAATTAATTATTATTATAAAATAAGTATTGGTGTATTATTTGAAATAAATAGAATGCATTATTATTGTTTTTACTACGACTCATAATTTATTAAAATAGATTATGACTGTTATTGGTCACGTTTAATTTAAAAATACAATTTTTATAAGCTGGTCGACTATCTACTCGTATATATTTTTTCGTATTAGAATTATTACTTTTGTTGCGATTACGTTGATATTAATACAGATACCGCGTTGTGTGGGTATTCCAGAATATTCTATTATCACAAAAATAGATTATTTTTTTTTTAAATAATTGATAAATCTCGCGGGTCGCAAAACTTTCCAAGGTGGGCCGCGGGTTGGCCATCCCTGATCTAAACCATTACCAGAAAGAAGTGTTGACGTTTATTTTGTCTTCGTGGCTCATGACGCTTTTCCTCTGTTAATGAATACTATAAAACCATTCACAAGATACCAAGATAAAGTTTCAAAAAAAATGAATTTTTAATTATCGTCTTAGTATAACCCGTAGGGTTTCAGAAAACGCTTTTGGAATTTTATCTGCTGATTTTCGTATACTCCGCAAACCAATGTTGTTGGAACCAACAACAAAAGCAAGGCTAGTTCATTTACACAATTTCTTGCGAAAAAATAAATCAACTACTATCTACAATCCACCTGGAATGGTTGATGCATAGACATAATATAATATATATTATGTCTATGGGTTGATGACAGGGGCGTAGCCAGCAGGGGGGGTGTTACAAGTGTAGTAACACCACAGAATAGACTAAATTTATTCTATTCTGTGGTAACACCTCCCTTCCAGCTGAAGTATACTTATATCTTATAAAGATAAAGATGCATCATTAACCGTTTATTTATCAAATCGAAAATAACAATAATGTAAAACAATAAAGAAGGACCCAGCATTAATTATAATTTTAAACCGTTTTTTTTTTTTTAATAATTATAATGTATAAGATAAAACATTTTAAATTTTAATAAAAAATAATAAACCATTATATAAACCATCATAAACAATTACCTATTCACTTGTAATGCGTTTTTACAAAAATATAGGTAAAGGTATTAGTTTTATGTGTATAATTTTGTCAATTCATTTTAAATAACACCTCCCCTTTGAAATTCCTAGCTACGCGCCTGGTTGATGTTGAATGTTCAGATACATGTCAGATTCATCCAGGATTTTGGAGAAGAAACTCCTTTAATACTGAACTAGTGTTGGTGTTAGTAAAACAATTAAATATTATTAATAGTTAGTTTGTGTTTGGTTCATATTATATCATTCATTATCTTTTCAAATCTCACTCTATGGTTGTTGAAGCCGTTTGAGTTAATTTTTTCATTTTCCTCCGTACCGCTACCACCGCTCGTGCAGAGTTCTTACCTAATAATGAACATATACAATGTATTTATAATTAGATACGTATAATTCGTAGTAATTGTAGTATCCTATAACAATATTAGCAAATACCATTAAATCCGCGCCCTGATAATAATTTATACACATAAGATGCTATTATTAAATTTTCTTGAATTCTCATACTTATTTTATAAATTTATAATTTATAATCGATTTGAATTTTATATTTAGTCACTATTCGGTTTTCTTTCTGTAAAAACTAAATAATTATTGTAATTAGAAAAATGAATTCTTAGTATAAAGTAAGTTATATTCTTAGTATATAGTAAGACTTACCTAGACACAGCTCAAGCTTATTACAGGACGTTGACAGTAACATCGTTGAGTTATTTAATTCAATTATTGCGAAATTTATATGAGGTAAACGAGTTAATTATGCTTTAAAAAATTCATATTCTACGAGGTGGATGTTAGTCACCATAAGTAAAAACAATAAACGCCCAATATATTCGTTACACAAAGCATTGTATAAAAAAAGCCCATTTAAAAAAAGTAATGCGAAAGCTTTAAATATTTTGAGAAAAGAAAAACAAGAAAGACAAAACCAATCAAGATCCAAAAATAAACGATTTCGGAAACAATTATTTAAAAACGGAACAGATATTTCATACAGGAATGAAGCCAGCAAACCAGATATGGATAAGGAAGAGTTTTCCAGACAAAAAGAGGAAGTGCTAAATGAAAGGAGAAGCCTAGTGAAAAACCGCGAAGAAATTGAACGACAGATTACTGACCAGTATCAAAACATAAAGTGGTTTGAAACTAGGAGGAAACTTTTAACTGCCTTCAACTTCGGTAAAATTATTGATCGTCAACTTGATACTGGTTGCGAAAATGTAGTAAAAAGTTTATTATATACAAAACAATTCACTGTTTTTTATTTTATTATCAAAAGTGTATTAACAATCTGTATTTATGTATACAATTAGTAAATTTGGTAACAGTTACAACAATAGATAAGAAAGAAAAACAACATGACTTTACGTGAGGAGGGAAGTGCACCAATGTGGTTACCATCAGACATGAAAGGGGATTTTGTTAATTAGTACAGGTCGGGGTTCAAAAGATCACGACACCAATTTCTTTTTAGTCAATGTGGCGGATTGCCTGGAATGGATTCACTGGCTAAATTGTATATTAATGGGTTGAAATGGTTGATAGATTTGGTGTGAAATTTTTTTATAGGAACTGTTTCAATTTTTAGGTCATTGTGTAATGAGAGGTTAGAGACATACCATGGTGCGGATGTTATTTGACGTAGAGAGATTGATTGAATGGCCTGGATGGTTCTTATTTGGGAAGGCTTAGCACATCCCCAGAAATTTATTGATTTTAAAGACTTTTTCTTAGGCAAGGGCGGGTTTAAGGGGGTGGCTAAGGGGGCAGTAGCCCCCCCCCCTTGGGACTAAGCTAACTATTTTACAAAGCCAAGTATTATGATATTTCGATATATTAATAATTATTATAAAATCGTCATTGATGAATATGATTAATTATGGATATTTTACGTATATATTTTTATAAATAAATAGCTAATTTTTGTTGTTAATTATATATGTAATATATACCTATACTTTTTAATTGGTTTCAGATAAATATTGATACCAATAATGTAACTATTTAAAATTTCACTATTGTCAAAAAAAAATGACTTACTTATGAGGGACTCAAAAACATAATCTGTAATTTAATTTTATATAGATTTAAAAAATAACTAACTAAATTCTTGAGCCTCTATTAGCCCCCCCCTTGGTGAGTGATAAAACCCGCCCCTGTTCTTAGGTGCTACTCCAGATGGAAAAATCAATAACGACGGAATCGTGGAAATAAAATGTCCCTTTTCTGCGGCTGAAATAACCACCGAAGAAAGAATTTTAACAAAAAAAATGACCTGTTGGCAACTACAAAATAATGACACTATTGGAGATTATAAAAAAAAATATAATTATAATTTTAAAGTGCAAGGGCTATTACATGTTACAAAAAGAAAATATTGCATATTTTGCATATGGACCAGAAAAGGATTCAAAACTGAAAAAATTATGTATGACGAATTATTTTGGCAACAACATATGTTGCTAAAATTAATTAATTTTTTCTTCGATTGTTTATTGATTGAAATTGTAGACCCGAAACACCCTGGAAGACCTACCAGAAATCCAGACTATATTTTACTATATTATACTAATGCAGTAATACTTGAACTACTTATCAAAATACACACAATAAAATAAAATAATAATCTAAAACTCTTCCAGATTTATATATTATATATTATCTACATGGTAAATATACCTACTTAAATGTAATTATTTATTTTCTATTTGATATCAAGTATTTTTATTTCATAAGTTCAACAACACTGTGGATTACGTTATAATTTTGTACAATTCATAGCATGTAATAAGCTAATAAACTAATGAACCCAAAAATAATTCTCCGAAGCCATTCAACATGCGAGTACACGACACCGATTATAATAATATCATGATAACGACTATCTGTTCTGATGGTATGGAAGGGAACGCGGTACCCACATTGAATTGTACTCACACTAACAATCGTTTACAACTAACACAAAGATCGCGGGTGGCTACGACGAGATTAGAAATTGCCTAAATGTTGCCCCTTAAATAATAGCCGTGGCGAAGCCTGATAATTTGATTTACATGATTAACCTGATAACCAGACTGATAATTTGAGCGCGCGCTTTCTCACGTGCGCGGCTATTAAATATCGCGCTTATATTTCGGGGTTTTTTTTTTTTATCAATTTTAAATTTAGTCACGTTTCTGCGAAATGTGTTGAAACCATGTTGTGATCCATGGGTGACTTTTAAATTTAAAAATTATCACCCATTATATTAGATTATTATCTAATGATTTTGGGTTTTTCTTTACTCCGATATCATTTATTAGACGTCGGCTAACTAGCGATGTTTTGTTGTCTTGTACGTTATTTTGTTATAAGATGTTATTACTTTTCAGTTTGTTTGTGTTTTGGTATCTTTTTCGACTGTTCACTCGTTATTCATCTGAAAACCGGTGAGTAATCCATAGCGGTCGGTAGCCTATGTATAACTTATTATAATATTAACCAACTGGCTCGGTCAATTGTTAGTCCAGTAATTAGCTTTCCCAAAAATGTCAATAGCCTTCTCCAAACATGTTTTGTTCGATAAAATTTAATATTTTTCTTTTAAAGCATATACCTACGTATATACAATTTCGTTTTGATTAATTATTATTTGGTTTATCAATTAATTATAATGTATTTTTTCAACTGTTGTTAATACATAATTGATAATTATGAATTAATTTACATGCTTTTAAGTAATGTTCTTGTAACGTTGCCGAGTTCCTGCTTATCAAATAGCTCTATACTAAAACAATTACCACTAACTTTTATGAAAACTATACATTTTAGATTATTATGTTTTTTTATTGATCTCTCCAATAACTTAATTGCCTGTTATTTAATACATAGTTTTACGTACATTTATCACGTGACAAGTGAATTGTTTATTAAAATAGTAATTTTTGATTTTTGATTTTACGAAGGTTTTGGTACAGTTATTTTGTTAATAACAGTTTATAACCAAACTTAATAAAGGATAAAAATCTATAATATTAATATTAACCCTTGGATCTGGATCAATAATGATTATTATATCTAAATAAGCCATAAGTCTGTTATTTTTTAGTGACTCGTCACCAAAGCTAAACTTTGGTAGCTAACACCTTGGTATGTTACTTTGGTACCTTGGTACCTGGGCTAACACCTTGGTACGTTTATAAATGCCAGTCGTACTACAGACAACTATTTAATAACTCTGTGTTGAGCTTTTTATCAAATTAATTTATTATTTCAATTTTTAAAATTTAAATAATATAGTAGTTTTTTTAAATGGTACGATTTCTACTCTTATATACAGATTTTTCGTATTTTTCATCCTTAGAAAACGAACTCGTAATCATATAGTATATAAATACCTATAATGTTTATTATCTTAACATCCACTCATAGACGATTAGTAAGGCAGAGGACTTGAAGCATTTGCATATTTGATTTGCATAGTCCCAAAAATAGCAGAGTACGAAAACAAATACGTTTCATGCTTTCATAAAGCTAGTTTTGAAATTTTATTTTGCATATAAATGCATATTTTGAGTCCATTTTGTTTTATATTTTTTGAGACATATTTAACTTAAATCGATTTTTTCCAAAGTGACATTTTTATTTCAAACAATACAGTCAAAATGTTTGCATAAAAATTTATTTATTTTTAATTTTTGCTGTATAATATGGTTTTAGACTGTCTGCAAGCACACATTTTTCCAAGAAGCGATAATGATCTAACGTCGTTTCTTTACAAAAAATTAAGAAAATTAAGTAAAATGTATTTTGATTATTTGGCTATGGTATATAATATATTTAAATTATGTAATTGTTTTGACTTGTTTTAACCGCTATTTATTTTATTAATTCTTTTAAATAAAAAGACTGAAAAAAAAATTTAAGTGCATATTATAAGGTTTTTAAGTGCCTAAGTGCTTGCATATTAAGAGCTTTTTTAGAGCTACAAGTCCTCTACCCTAACTATTAGTAATACCATTGATTTTAGAATGAATACAATGTATTATACATGTATGTCATACATACGCCATATTTTTGTTTTACTAAACACCGCTGTAATTATTTGCATACCTCTTGATAATCTGTTTTTGATATTAGAAAGAATAACTATTAATAATTTTCGATTATTAAAATCCGGTTTTTTTCAAGTAAATCTAAACGATTACAGTATTATCGAGTGTCCATGTAGGCGCTACCAATTTTAGCTCTGTAGTTAAAATTATGTTATTTTTATAATCATTTATAATTTTATGTTTTTTAAAATATAGGAAATTATATATAGGGTCAAATGGGGTAATTGTAAATCGGGGCATTTGTAAATAATAATCATAGAAAATTAACCAATCATTTTTAATGTATTTCATACCAATAGCATGAAAATATGAACGTATATTGATATAGTGAATCAGTAATAGTTACAAAATTTTGATGTTATGTGATAATATTCGTTTTCAGAATTAATGCTTTTTTTTTTAAAAATATTTGTGATAAAGTACAATTTTCAACTGGTTGTGCATTCCGCAATAATGTAAGTACAATCATGAACATTTCACCAAATTATTTTTTATTAAGTAAATATTATATATACGCTTGTTAAACTAAATTTTTTGCATTTCCCCGGATAATTTGAGTATATTTACATATACTTCTAAAAATTAAGTTTCGGGATAAATGTAAACGATAAACATTTTTAATTTTTTTCAGTATTAGTATTTTCATTAGTAATATTGTATCTTGTTTAGGGTCAGGAACTACGTACGAAATCGACCTTATCCTAAGTATAGTGTTATGGACATTGAAAGAGCAGTAAATGCTATGAAAAGCGGGACTTATACTTACAAACAAGCGTCAGAGGAGTTAGTTCAAAGTACCCATATCTGACATTTTTCAAAAAATAAAAGGACGGACAACTATGTTGGTGATGAGTTCGCAATCAATGAAAATGACATGACAACTCTTGATTTGGAAATGATAATAGCAATATTGCCACGCATGATAATAAAAAGGCCAAAAATGATTTACAAATTTCCTGGTTATGTTACAGTTAACGAAAAAGAGTGATAACCACATAAGTGCAATTTAAATATATTTGAAAGACTGTTATCTATTATTTATTGTTTAAAGAATTTAATTTTTTTTAGGTTTATACTTAAGGGGCTCCTTAACTTACTTAACTAATACTGCAAAAGATTGCAATTTTATTATTAAACTTAATTATAAAAAATGTTATTTTAAAGATACCTATAGGTATTTATTGTTTTGTTCAGAAATTTTATTTTGGTGGCTTCATACCTACTTATCTTGTTTTACTACATAATTACGTATGTATTATTTATTATATATTATGACTAGTCATAAGATACCTACCAATGCAAAATACTGCAATTTAAATTTAAGAAATGTTTATTGTTTAATATGTTTTATAAATTGATGGTATGTAACTTTGATGTGTTACTAAAAGTATTATTTTTACTAATATACCTTCAGTGAGATACTAACAGTTTTATTCTATACCTAAATAAAAAAGTAATCATTTAATTTTTAATTAAATTTGTTTTTTAGAAATTTGCATTTGCCCCATGCATTTTTCATTGAAAATTATACATTATTTTTATTTGCCCCAGTCTAGCTATAATATTTGGGGCAAATGTAAATTTGTATGTATTGGACCTATTAAGATATCAAATAAAAGCTATGAAAGGTTGTTTTCATTTACCCCAGATCCAGATTATATTTTTGATGTTAATTTTGTATTTTAATTCAATGTTTTTTTTTTTGTATTTTAATAAAATGTTTATTCTGTATTTTGATTAAAAAGAAGATTGATATAGTATACTGAATACTTTAGACTACCTATTTTTTTTTTTACCCTTTACTATTTTACACAATGTAGGTACTAGATAATACTTGGTAATAGTGTAAACAGTAGAGCAGTGGTCTTCAACCATTTGAATATATGGTCAAGTCCATATATTTCAATGAAAATTTGGCATGGATTTTGCTAAGTATACACTTTATAATATATATTTAAATTAAACATATTGGGTTGGGCCAGGTATCATAAGTAAAATTGTATTTTGGATGGGCTTGAACTTCAAAAGTTAGGCCCGTGCAGGGGTATAGTACCTAATAAAGTATATAATAAAATAAGATAACGTATATAGTTTCAATATTTACATTAACTAGGTATGTATTGATTTATTGATTTTTGAAATATTTTGCGCATCCTTATATGCATGTCAGCGTAATTCCAATGCAGCATGTTCCTTTTTATGTCAAGTGCTATATTTTTATTTTTTATTTATTTTTATTTTATTAAAAAGCTGGTAGCTCAATGGTTACATTACAAGAGACATTTACATATTACATAGTTAATATATAAGTATACAATTTAAAGGTATAATAGAAACACTAAACAGCAAGTTCATATATATATATATATTTATTGTTCTAGTGCAGTAATTCTCAAAGGGAGAGGGGAATTCCCCTAGGAATTTTAATACTGGAATTTTCATACTGCACGGGAGGGAGGAGTATAAAAATGATGAAATAACGAAAATTTTGTTAAAATAATTATGCCATTTAATAATCAATAAGATTGAAAACAAATTTAAAAAGTTAAAAGAAATAGGTTAGTCATTAGTTTTATGACTTAATTATTCTTATTTAAATATTTCATGTAGCTTTTAATATTCACTAAGAGTTTACACTACTATCACTAAATAGAGGCATTTATCTCGATCCTCGGGTTAATTCTCTTCAATCTTAAATACCTACCCATTCGGTCAGGTCTTTCCATAACCACTTTTTCATCAGTCGCTCATGGATCCTTTTTCCATTGGCTTCTACTTTTAGTTATTTTTTCATTTAAATTAATTAATTGTTTTAAATTTGACTGATTGTAAAATGGCATAATTATTTCAACAAAACAATTCACGTAATTTTATTATCTCAATATTATAATAACTATGTCATAGTTATTTCGTATCTCTAAAAAAAAGTCTTATATCTAAGGAAAGAGACACTTGAGATTTTTAAAAATTTAAAAAGGTGCATATAATTAAAAAGTTTGGGAACCATTGCTCTAGTGACAAGTGTTTTAAAGTTATTTTTATTTTCAAAAATTTTAAAGTTTTATTATTAATATTTTTCTTTTTTTTTTTAATTTAATTTTTTGAAAATGAATGATGATCCAGGTATAATTAATACCAATTTATATTTAATTTTTTGATTTTTTTTTTTTTTGCAGTTTATATTTTTATTATTTGCATTATTAACATTTATTAACTTCATTAATGCTAAAGTAGATTTTTGCTTTTCGTTGTTAAAGATATATTGACACTACTGATTTAATTCTGGTTCTACTATTTAGTTACAATACATCTAGGTAGGCATTGTGATACACCACTCGTTATTTTTTTGTTACATATTTGTTATTCTAGTCACCCCAATACATATGTTACTTTGGTGGGTACTCAGCTTTAAATTAATATATTGTTTTTTTTCTTCTTATGGGTTTTATACTAGTGTATACTTTTATACTACTGTTTTAAATAGTATGTCTATTACTATGTGACAATAAAAACATAAGTGTTAAATACATCCATTTTTATTGCAAGTCAGACATTTCATATCATATTAATTATTATATTAAATATATTATTTTTATAATTTATTGATTTTATGAGATTTTACATGAAAAACTTATTGAAATTTTCTAAGTTTGATTTTATGTAAAATTATTCAGAATATAATTAGCTTTAAATTACATTATATTACAGGTTATTTTTATATTTTCAAATAATTATATTATATCTTAATCTTTAGGTAGAATATATTAATTTTACTTATAAAAATATTTCCAATGGAAACCCCAAGTTGTATAACGGAGAAGTCACTAGTTCCTATGTTAAATGAACTTTATGTAACTAATGCTGAATTTCAAGAATGTTTTATAAAAATATGGGCATGTTTCTATTCAAAAAAGAGAACAAATTTAGAAAAAGCTGTACAATCTTATAGAAATTATTCAAAGGTATCATATTGATCAATATTTTTATTTAACTTCACATTTATTAAACTACCTATATATTTTTAAAGGAATTCAATAAATTAGACTTGCATGGAAATACATTGTATATATACGTTTGGAAAACTAAATCTGAAGAAAGAGTGTACAGATGTCAAGTGTTAAATTCAGATTTAGTATCAAAAACTCTTACTATAATGCTGATAGATTATGGCCGAACAATGATGGTTCCTTGTCATAATGTTAGAGAAGTCACTATGGATACTTTGGATCCACATCTTTTAAATACTTTGTATCAAAGAACTACAATTCATACATTTTTATTAAGTACATTTTTAAGTAAACGTAAATCTGTCAAAGATTTAAATGATATTCTGAGTGATAAATATTACAAATTTCGAAAAGACTTTGAGGTTGGTGGTATTACATTTGTATCACTATTTGACATTGACAAGAAATTGGTTGAAAGTGGCTTGGCAAATACTATTGACATAGCAAATATGAGCTCCATTGCTAATAGTATGTCTTCAATGATTACATTAAGCAATAAAAATGATGTGTTAAAGAGTTGCACAATTCCATGTATAGAATCAGTATTAAGCTCAAATCTAAGATATCAAAAATTAGATTATGTTACTTTAATAGACATAGCTATTTCAAGAGTTTCTGTACAAAATGATGTAGTTCTCTTAACAGTCCGAATATTAGTAAGCATCAACACTATATATTATATATTTAGATTTACAATATATATATATTATTCATTATTTGTTTTTTAATGTTTTACTTAAGGATACAGATTCTAAAGTTTTAAAAAGTTTATTAGACTCAATAGACAGACAGAATTTGAAATTGATGCCTATTCTTGATGTACATACTCCTTGTTTGATTATTCTTAATAATGAATTGGTTAGAGCCATAATTTTAGAAGTTAAAATTGAAACACTTTATATAGATCTAGTTGATTATGGACTAAAAACATCTGTACCTAGAACAGCCGTTTTTGAAATACCTTTCAAGTATGTGTTTTAATATTAATGAACATTTATTTATTATTTTATTAAAAATATGATTTTAATCATTATTTTTTAGTTGCTGTTTAATTGAAATGCGATCAATGAACGTGATATTAGATAAACCAAATTACACCAAATTAGATAAAAGCATGTTTAATCAAAAATATTTTCAAATGTTACCATTGAAAATGGATCCTAGTTTTGGGCTGTATAAAGTGAAATTATTCAAACAACAAAATGATGGTCTTATTGATTTATGTGAGTCATTAAATAGAATTTATGTTGGAACTGATACTGATGATCAATGCTCATTACCATACAACAAATTAACAGCATTTTCAATAACTGAATTAAATGTAAGTTTTGATTAAATTGCTAGATATTTTTATTGAAAAATATTCTGAATGTCTTACATTTAATTAATAGAACAGATAACCAAGCTCAAATTTTTCTGAACCCTGTAGAATTACACCTTGTGAGTTAAATCCAGTGTTTTGAAAAAAATAAATATTCTAAATAATATTTAAAATATTAATATAATTATATATTATTATTATTATATTAATATAATATAAATATTAAAATTTAAATAGAACTTTAAGTAATATATTATATTACTTAAAGTTTTATTTTATTAAGTATATTTATAATTTAAAAACCGGATGGGCCTCGCTCTGCTGTACAGTTGAGGGTGGAGTGCACCTCGTTTATAGGATAGGTCATTATTACAATGGATTTGTTAAATTTGAATGCAATGATAGATATTGTATACGAATAACGATTCTGAACAGAGTTAATATGTTTGTCTAGGATATAATACATTGTTATTTATAAATATTGTAAAAAGTATATTATATTTTGAAACGATAAATATATTTTTCAATTAGGATGGGTTGGCAGTTGCAAACAGCGACATAGTTTGTCAGTCTAGAATATTATACATTATATTATATTTTACATGTAATTTTATGTCAATATTCGCTGTTCAAACGCTTATAAAAAAAAATTGTGCCTTTGGATTTTAATAATTTTTGAATGACATAAAGAACTACTTCTGTGGAATCTTCTATTAAATTTTCAAGTATTTTGTAGGAGTCAAATTTTTTTTATCACCGATTATAAAAATAAAATGTAAAAAAATCGAATAATTTAAATGACTATAAGTGGCTTAAAAATCAATATTATATTTTGAAAAAAATATGACATAAAAGAAATACCAATTTTAACAACTGGTAGAAATTTCAAAAATCTGCAACTTATACTTTTTGAATTATAACAAATATTTAAAATCGTTTGAGAATAAATCGCTATTTTATGCAATTTCGTAAATATTTAAATTTCAAACAGTCATAAAATTTTTTCCTCTAAGTCTGGTAGAATTTTTTTTAAAGATTTTTAAAGAGTAGCTTATAGATAACCTAGTGTTAAAATTTTGAACCTTAAGTATGAACAGAAAAAATTTTATGAATTTTTATCTACAAAATAACTTGCAAATTATCGTGATTTTTACACATTTCATATAAATTGGAATTTTGAGCACTTATAAAAAAAAATTGTGACTTACGATTTTAGATTTGTTTTTATCAGTTAAGGAACAACTTATAAGAAACCTTGTATTAAATTTTCAAGATTTTCTGGGCAGCCAAAAAAATTTTATCGTTATTTAAAAAAAAAATACTTAAAAAAATTGAAAATTTCAATTGTCTATAAATAGCTTAATAAAAATCAAAATACTTTGAAAATTTAATGGTGTATAGAGAACGCTAATCTTAACATTTGGTGAAAATTTCAAGTATTTACATCGAATAGTTTTTGAGTTATAGCAAAATAAAAAATTTAATTATGTTAAAAACTGGTTTTGCGTAAAAACTCCCGTTTTTCCCAAATTTTTTTATGGTTTTTCCCGTCGCATTTAAAAAATATTGGAAATTTTTTACTTTTGACCCCCCAAAGTACCAAATAGATTCACTTTCCTTTCAGAAAAGTTGCTACATAAGGCAATCGAAGCATTTATACTGCCCCAAATCGTGTCGACAGACACAAAAAAAAAAAAAAAAAAAACACATCATTGTAAAATCAATACATTCTTCACTCCATTCAGAATCTAAAAAAAAAAAAAATGTAAAAAAAATCGAATATTTTAAATGCCTATAAGTGGCTTAAAAATCAATATAATATTTTGAAAAAAAATATGACATAAAGGAAATGCCAATCTCAACAGCTGGTAAAAATTTCAGAAATCTGTGACTTATGCTTTTTGAATTATAAAAAATATTTAAAATCGTTTGAGAATAAATCGCTATTTTATGCAATTACGTAAATATTTAAATTTCAAACAGTCATAAAATGTTTTCCTCTAAGTCCGGTAGAAATTTTTTTTAAGATTTTTGAATAGTAGCTTATAGATAACCTAGTGTTAAAATTTTGAACCTTAAGTATGAACAGAAATAATTTTATGAATTTTTATCTACAAAATAACTTGCAAATTATCGTGATTTTTATACATTTTATACAAATTTGAGCATTAAGGGCTTATAAATAAAATTTGAGTAAACTTATCACCGATATTTTTTAGTTACGATAAGTTTAACTTATTATAAACCTTGTATTACATTTTCAAGAGTTTTCGGTCTGCCAATTGAATATGATAGATGTTTAAAAAAAAAATTTTATAAAAATTGAAAATTTAAATTGTCTATAAATAAGTCTAAGTATGTCAAAATACTTTGAAAACTTAACCATGTATAGAAAACGCAAATATAAAGATTTGGTGAATATTTCAAGTTGTTGCGATTTTTTTTTTTAAGTTAGAGCATTTAAAAAAAATGTAATTTGTAAAAACGTGATTTTAACTAGACAAAGTACCATCTACATTCACTTTCCTTTCAGAAAAGTTGCTGCTTAAGCAAATCGAAGCATTTTTACTGCCAAAAAAGGTGTCGTCAGTGTAATTATACATGTAATAAAAAATAATTTAAACTTATAATTTCTTTTTCTTTTATCTCTGGCAATTATTTTACTTTAAAATCTGCAATTATATAATAAACATAGAAAGAGATTTTTTTTTTTTAAATGTAATCTACAATCTATACCACTTTGGCACAATAAGCAGATGTGAAACAGATTAATTATATACAAATTATTAAAAAAAAAAGATTAAATAATTTTTATAATACTTACATTTATAGAATTTTTATGATTGGAGTATTAATTTTTTCAGGAAGAAATAAAATGTGTAGATAATTGTGTGGCTAATAATTTTGAAGTATTATTAGGCAATTCCATTGTAAGTATATATTTAAATATAATGAAAGTTAAAATATAATATTTCATTGATAAATATGTATTATCATATTTAGAAGACCAATGTTTAAAAATATTTTAAAAGTATCATACTTTTTGTATATTTAACTTGTATAAAGATTTTTCTTGTTAAGTTTTGCTATAAATATTTTAAATTAAACATGTTAACCTAACCCAATTTAATATCTTAATATCTTAATAATATATATTATGGATTAGCTTGCTAGAAATATTTATGTTATACACAATAAAATGAAAAATATATATGAGTAAAGAAATTTATTTTTTTGATCATTGATTGACATTAAATATACATGAATACTGTTATATTTAACTATAATTTATGGCTTACAGAAATAAAATGCTGTTCGCATAAGTATATGTGAGACATAGATTTATGTATGTTAATATTGAACTATATATTTTTAAGTTGGAGGTTAATTTATAGGTATATATTATTTTGTGTTTTTGGTGAAAATCGAGAAAAATATTATTTATTGATTATTATGTTAAAATACAACACAATTTTTTAATTTTGTAATATAGAATGATCTGAATGAAAATGGAATTCAGAAAGCAAATGAAGATAAAATAATGAAAGAAAAAGAACAAAAGAATGCAAGTTTATTTATTTGGTTTTTTTTAATAGATTTGAATTTGTAATAAAAAAAAAAAAATTCCATATTGCATACGAGTCTGCAATGAAGTACCACATTTTATGTCTTTGCCCAGATTATATTTATAGGGTAATTGATAAAAAATAAAGACTCGATTGCTATTAGTATACAATTTATTTTATTTTATAACTATATATATAATATTATATTATAATCTTATATATTATATTATAAATAATATAAAAATATATAAATATTAGAATGTTGCTAGGAGACGGTTGCTAAGGGGTGTTGCTAAGGAATGATATGTAACGGTTTTCGATTACTAACAAATCATACGATAGCCATTGTAATCAATTTTCTCTTTTTTATTATTTAAATATATAAATATTAGAATGTTACTAGGAGACAGTTGAAGGGGTGTTGCTAAGGAATGTAAGTTAATATGTTATATGTAACGCTTTTTGATTCCATGTGCCAAAGAAAAAACATAAAATATCAAAAAAAAATGTTATATAATAAAATGTTTGCATTTTAGAATAACCAAAATGAAAATGGAATTCAGAAAGCAAATGAAGATATAATAATGAAAGAAAAAGAACAAAAGAATGCAAGTTTATTTATTTCATTTTTTTTTTTTTTTTTTGTAATGGATTTGAATTTGTAACAAAATAGAATAACAAAAAAAATGTTATATTATAAAAATGTTAAATTTTTGCATTTTAGATTAATCAAAATGAAAATGGAATTAAAGAAACAAATAAAGATATAATAATGAAAGAAAAAGAACAAAAGAAAGTAAGTTTTCTATTCATTTTCTTTATAATAAATTTGAATTTGTAACAAAATAGAATAAAACATAAATTTATTTTACCAGTATTATTAATTTCAATAAGTAATTGATTAGAAATATAATTTATTCAATTTTATAGCAATTTTATTACATTGTTAACTTCAAAGTGACTCAGTAGTAAGTAAATAGGTAGTTGATAATTATACCAAATATACTTAAGGTTGAACAACAATAGAACCTCGATTATCTAAACCTCTGTTTTACAAAACCTCTATAATCTGAATTGTTATTGGTATATTCGAATATTCTATTATTCAAACTGCAAAACTCATTGAAACAATCGCACATGCTTGTTTTTCTAATTATCATTATCTTTATTTTATTTTTAACTCCTTCTTAAACGTTTGGGAGATTTAATTATTAACTAGTTTTGCAGCTGAAAAATGTATTGTAGCTTTTTGTCAATTGAAAATAGATAATTTTGTTATATAATATTATGCATTATTAATAAAAAATTTCTGCAGTGTTTCAAAAAATTCTAATTTACTATAATAATAATAATGGTAATGGTCTAATATAAGACCTACCAATAAGATTGTGTTGATATACTAGTTTTCTTATTGTGATTATTGTTTTCTTATCTTTGTATTATATTTTATTTTTGTTCTCCAATACTGAAAATCATTAATACATGCCTTCATTGTCTTCAGTACAGTTCTGTGTTCATTTGTGTTCCTTCATTTTATGAATTTTTATTATGAGACTTGAGTTTTATTTTATGTATGTGAATTTTTGTGTTTTGACTCAATACAACATCAATTATTGGTCACCTATATAGACATATAATTAGAGATGAAGTAGCATGTGTTCATCATTTAAAAGGTCGAGGGTTATTGCTGGCCAATAATTCGATGATATGTATGAAGGTGAAAGACGGTGTTGTACATAATGGCCAACATAAGGAATATTTAAGAAATTCTGATGCCACAATGAAAAAAGTTATAACATTACGTGTACAAATTTATTTGTACTTCACATTTATGATGTAGATTACTTATTAGACCGTAAATCAGTGTGTAGGTCGCATATTGGACCGTTACCATAATAATATATATGTATGTAGGTATGTTGAAAATTTTTCCAAACTAGGTATAGTGCCAGTTGGTTCAGATAATAATTTGTATTTTTTTGTTTAGTTAATTTATGTATTTTTTAAATATTAGTTATTTAAAGAATATTATTTTAATTCTTAATTATTTTGACTTAATTTAAATTAATTAAGTTTTCATTTTTTAGTTAACTCCAATAATGTATCTAAGTCGAGAAAATATGAAAAACGGTCAAGAAATTATTGCTTCATTAATTAATTACAAATCGCCATTAAGTTTTCGTGTGAGACAATACAATTCAAATTTTGATATGTTTATGAAAAAAATCAAGTCCAATTTGAATTTACGTTATGTTTTAAGTAAATATGATCTTGTCAAAAATATGTATGTTATTTTTCAAAATCCATTAGATAATGTGATACACCGTGCTCAAATTATTGATATGGATTCAGGAATTGAAAGTTAGTAAATTGAATTATCTAGTAAGTTTTTTTTATTTTTATTAGTTATTATTAAATTTAAAATTTTGTGTTCCTATAGAAATTCGATTATTATTAGTTGATGAAGGAAATGAAGTGATAAATGAAATGTTCATTAACATAATTTTGTACAATTTTATTGAAACTGATTGTAATTTACCGGCACAATTAGTATTAGATTGTTCATTATATAATATGTGGTTTCCTTCTATGAATGTTGATACTTCAATAATATTGCAACCATACTTTGACAAAAAACAACTCTATAAGGTTTTAATAATTAAATCAGATGAGTCTGGTGCACAATTAGTACAAATGATTCAAAAAGATACCAATATTGACATTTCTGAAGTTATACTCGAGTCTGGATTTGGTCAACGCTTATGTGCTGCAATGAAAACTGGTTTTTAATATTTTTTTCCTTTACTATTTTATTTAGTTTTTTCATTATATTATTTAATTATCAAATATTTTACTTTAATTTTAAAAATTGCATTTTTAGATGAAAATCCATATGAAGAAAGTCTATTAAAAGGTCAAAGTTTTCTCTCATATGTGTTAGATTATCATTTTAAATTATGCATTCAACCTGAACCAAATACTGTTGATGAATTAGAAGAAGAAATATTAGTGCACATAAGTAATGATATGGTTAGTTCATTGATATTATTGAATATTATTTGTTTTATAAACTTTTTTATTTGTTTAATAAATAATTTACAGAATCACGATATTAATAATTTACAACAAGATTCATATTGTCTGGCAACAGTTAATAACTATCAATGGTATAGAGCCTTAATAATAAGTATAAATAAATCTGCCATAGTAAATTTTTTTGATATTGGCTTAATGACTGAGGTGTCTCTAAAACAAGTAATTAGCTAAAAACAAATATATTACTTAAAAATGTGTATTTCTTATTAAAATTAAAATTATTTAGATTCGACCAATCACAAGTAATTTAATGAAAAAACCTCAGCTTTGCTTGTCTTGCTATTTAGAAACCAAAGAATTATACATCCAAGTTGTTGAAAAAAAATTATATAATGTAACTGTTAAATCAATTGACACCAATGGAAAGCAAGTTTTTCTAATATTTCGATCTTAGTCAAATAAGAATATTAGTATATTTTATGTCACATGAATTTTATTTTTTGATAAGAGTAAATGTGATGAAAAGTAATTTTTTTCCAAGTAGTAGGTGGAAAAGAAGTCTACCCGCTGTGTTGTCGACTGTTATTAATTATTGTTATAGCAGTAATAAAGGTGTGACATAAAATAATATGTGTGGCTTGTATGAGAAGACAATTTCAGTCTTAGGCAAAATTGAGCCCTTGCCTGTGGCTTGTGCTGCATATCTCGCCTGTGACTGAATTTGCTTTTACCACAATAAAGTTTTTACTAAGACTACCACTCAATATTCCATTAAGTTCTGTAGTTTCAACACATCTGTTATTAATAATTTTTTTAATTTTAATCAAACCTAACTATTGAATAATATATTAGAAAAGAAATAATCAGATATTCCTTCTAATTTGTAGATTATGGATATCCATTAAAGAACACCATTCTGCACCACTTTCTAATCCAATTGTTCGTGGTATTGAACTAATATCATTTGTGCATGTTGATGGAGACTTAACTTATTTGCAGAGATCTCAAGATAAATTAAAAATTGAAAAAATGTCTGAAACCTTATCAAAACTTAATGAAAAGATGGAAAATAAACATTCTGTAGTACCTGGGGATATTTGTTTCTTTGAAAGTCATGGGAAATATTACAGATGTTTGGTTGAATCAATATTTTCCAAAATGGCTGTTGTACATTGTATTGATTTTGGCTATGAAAAGCAAGTAGAAATGAAAAAACTAAAATGTTTAAAACAATCTAAAATTGCATTGGTACCTGCGCTTATCATCACTGTTAAAACATTTCCTATGGCATCTAACATGACTCAAACAATGTTTTTAGCCAATATGTCCGTGGAAGATGATGGGACACTTATTGCCATGCCAAACAAAATGACTTCAATTCATACACAAGATAAATTAATGGAAACACTTAAAAATGGGTGTTTAGTAAAAGTTACGTGTGTTAATTCAACCAATGAATGTTGGATAGTTCCTCATTTGTATTTTGATACACTGGAGACCATTAGTACCTTACTTGTTCAAATGCAGTCAAAAATAATACCAGAAGTGACAGAAGTTGGTTCATTGTGTGCTGCTTTAAATTTGAAAACTAAAGAGTGGTGTAGGGCTCTAATATTAGATAAAGACAGAGAAACTAGAAATATGTTGTCGATTGATTCCGGTGAACGATTTAATGCTTTGAAAACTACTAGACTGATAAGTCAAATTCAAAATATACCAAATTGCGCTTTACGTTGTTGTGTGGTGTCCAATGTAGATATTAAAAAACTACTTAACAAAAATGTTAGATGCAAGCTGATATCATGCACTCAACCATTACTTAAAGTGGAATTGTTTTCAGAAGATTTGGATGAAACTGAAATTTCTTCAACAGTATCAGTTAAAGAGTGGACAGTTACTGTTAAAAAGTTTGAATCATTTGATACATTTTATGTTCAGAAAATCGATGACAAATTTTGTTTAAATGATACAAATATAAATGAGGAATTGACTTCAGTTGTTGATAAATTAGAAGATTTTTCTCAACAGCCTTCTGTAGGTACAGTAGTAGCAGCATTAACAGATAGAGAAGATGGTGTATGGTATAAGGCTGAAGTGTTAACTGATAATGATAACACGAGTATAATTGTTCGGTTGCTTATTGATGGTAGTATTTGTAAATCGACAAAAATTAAAGTTCTCCCTGCCAACTTATCAAATGAAAATGTATATTATAAATGTTGCTTAGAAGAGATTGTAGATTCAGATATCAATGATCCCATGTACTTACCAATCGTTTCAGATGTGATGATGATGTCTAAGTGGAAAATGAAAACTTCCAGTGTCAAAGAACCATACAAAGTATCTTTGACAAGTGACAACAAAGATTGTATTGATATTCTTTATAGTATTATATTTTCTGAAAGTGGTAAATCTGAAAATGGTGAGTTATCAATAGAAGAAGTCAATATTGAAGAAAATGTTAAATATAGTAATATGCCCATATACAAGTCTTTTGATCCAGCTTCAAAATATTCTAAGATTAACTTTACTGAGAAAAACTATAATGATAATGGTTTAATTATACCTGATGTTGAAACTGTAATCGTTAAGTATATTCTTTCATTCAGATATTTTCATGTCTTTTCAGAAAGTTTATCAATGTTATATATGCATCGGATCACAAGTGATTTGGATGTAAGTATAGTTGAATTGACCATGAATCAAGATTTGATTGGTTCCATTGTGGTTACTTTCAGCCGTAATTTAAATTGTTGGTGTAGAGCCAAAGTAGATAAAATCCTATTGGACAGTGCTTATTGTTATTTAGTGGACTTTGGCTCCTTTGAAGATTGTATAATATTCTATAAACCTACTGATTTCCTATGCATGTGCCCTCCTTTAGTGAGACGTTGTTCATTATATACACCAATGCTGGATGGCAAAGAGAATGAAATTTGGTTTTCCAACATAAATGATATGTTCAGAGATATCGTAAACATAGATGGTATTAGGTTTGACATGGATATTAAAGTAAATGGTGATCCTTGTATGGTTTCATTACAGTTGGAGGGTGCTGATGTAGCCGAAATGTTATATCCTATGAATGTTCAACTGTCGTATATTAAATCATTGACTGACTTTAAGATTACTGCAATATCTGATGAACAAAGAGCTGTAGTAGAATTTCTAAAAAGCAATAATATTGGTCCTATGATACTCGAAGAAAACCCTTTAATTGACAATTTGTACCTTACTAATATTGAATCTACTATAAAACGTGTGAAATTCAGTGCATTGAGTGATACAAAGTATTTAGTCGTTGATATTGATGATACATTAGACGTCTTATCAGTCGATAGTTTGTACAAAGTACCTGAAACAATATGCAACCATCCCATCTTTACAATGCCCTGTTCATTGATAATCAAGGATAAGATAGAAAATTATTCATTAAGTAAATTCCAGAAATTAGCAGATACTAAATGTACCTTCATTATGTGCATAATTGTAGAGGGTGACGGTACATATAATAATCTCATTAAACTCTATTTAAACCACAAGGATGTGCTTGATTTTATAAAAGTATAGTCAAAAATATTAAATATTTATTAATACGTTTTTAAAAACTTGATTATTTATTCAAATTTTAAGTAAAAAGTAATATTTATTTTTTTCGTTATACATAATTTGTATTTTTAAATTGATATTGTTATTTTATTATTTTTCTGTAAAGTTTGAATTGTTATGTTTTTTTTAAATAATAGTTTTGTTCAAAAAATTAAATTTTTTGTGTTTTGATCTTAAGAGTAAATTGTATAACTACACTGTTTGGGAACTTAGTTCAGCATCAAAGGTATAGATAATGATCATCAACTCTGCAGCGAATTGTATTTCATGTTATTGTAGCTTTACAATCGGGAGCGTATTTAAATTTAAATTTTTGGGAGAACTGGGGAATATTTTCTAAAATAATTTTACAGCAACTAATTATAAACATAAATTAGTATTTTAGTGAAAAATTAAAAATTGTATTATATAATCATAACCCTTTTTTATAAAATTAATAAAATAATTATAATGAAACGATTTATATTAAATTTAAATTCAATCGTCACAACCAAAATTGTCAAATATATAAATATTTACTCTATATAACATGAACAGTTAAGAATTAAATATTCGTAAAACAATAATGATTATATGAGCTACAATTTACATTTTATAGGGTAAAAGCAGACTTAAAATTATTTTTTTTACATTTCGAGGGGCAGCTGAGGTCTCTTCATTCCTCTCCCTATAAATACATATCCTTCTGTTTCCAATAGCTAATATTTTATCAAAAAAATATTTTTATTAAAAATGTATTTCTGACCTTTATCAATGGTATACTAATTGTTCGTACAATAAAAATAATATATAAATAACCAGTTTAAAATTACTAATTATTAGTAGATTTTAAACTGGTTATTTATATTTAAAATATTGAGTTATTGTCGACAATGTTGCGTCAATACAGAAAATTTAAAAAATAGAAAGTCTTGTTTTGTAAACTAATAACAGGTAGTTCTTTCATTATCTCGAGGAGGGAGTTATCTGATCCAGTAAGATTGTTTGGAGAATTAAATAAAAATGTATTATTCGTAAAATATATTTAATCAATATCGGATTATTTTGTTTTTCAATTTAGTTTCAAAAATACTATTACTTTGTTAATGACATTAACACAAATCATATTAGCATATAATTTACTTATCATATGAATACTAACTATGATTAATCCTAGAATAATAATTTTAATAAAAATTTACAAATGTTTACTTTCCATTACTAATTCGAATGCGAAAATAACTATCAGTTAAGGTAATAAGTGTAGGTAAAGAACTAAAAGGTAAAGTTAAGTAGGTAAGTTTTCGAGAACTGTCGACACTATTTTATGAAAAAAAAGACAAAAATTTGGGCCTGTCCGGGATTTGAACCCGGGACCTCCTGCACCCAAAGCAGGAATCATACCCCTAGACCAACAGGCCGCATTACTTAACTGAAAAATTTTTATTATTTAAAAGTATTCAATTTGGACGAAGAAACATGTAAATTAAATGATAATTTAATTTGTAATTAACAGCAATATTATTTTCGGTATTATTAGAATTTATAAGTAAATACTGTAACTGTACATTGTTATTGAGTGTTTCTACTTATCGTGATACACTGTCTACTTAATATATAAATTATATAGTGTATGGTTTTAAAACTGAATTTTTTTTTGTGTCCTATAATATATTACTTATTATTATAATAATTATTACTATAATTTTAATTAATAATATGAAATTAATTTTTATAATTAAAATATTATCAAAGAAAATATTTTATTTTTGTATTTATAGTTTCTTTTGGTTGGATTTCTTCGCTTGAAATTTGTTATTTATACAATAATCATTTACATTTTTTCACAAAATAATTTGTTATAAACAAATAAAAACCATTGATCAGCTGGAGAAACTTATTATTTGGAGTTGGTTTTGGAAAATTGACATGACGGGGTTATGTATAGGCAATAGTAAAACATAACTGTGATAGTGACTATACATTACAATAATTTTTGTACAATAATAATTATTACTAAACTAAGTAATATCTGAGATTCATATAAGCAATGATTATAGAATAGTTTCTATAATCAGGGGCATGATCTGACCGGCCCGAGAAAAATAGATTTTAGCGGCCCACATGGTCATAATATACAAGATCTAACAACCCAATACCCCCCCTAACCATTTTTTTGTAGGAATAATATGAATTTCATATTACAACTACTTGATATTATTATATTTTTTTATCACACAACTTATACTATATTATAATATTATATTAGATTAGATTATAGTTGTACTTATTGCACTAATTATAAATGTATAGACTATAACTGTACAAGGTAACTTGACAAATGCACTTAAATTATACTGGTTGTGCTGGTGAAAAAAAAAGTAGCAAACTCTTTAAATATGTATACATTTATTAATAAATACAAGCAGGCTATATATACAATTTATAAACTTTTAATGAATAATATAAACAAGTGTGTAATATTATATTTATTTTGTTAATATAAGATAAATATAATATATTATAAGATTAATAATGACTTAAGTAGTTTATTTTGAGAGGCGAATTTGTCAATAATTGTGTTGTTTTCTAGTTGGTTTAATATATCTTTTTCTGTGCATATAATCATAAGTTGTTCCAGGTGTGAAGATGATAGTGTACTACGCAACCTGTTTTTGATATATTTAAGCTTAGAAAATGATCTTTCGCAAGAAACTTGTGATATAGACAAAGTTAATATATACTTATAAGCTAAGAATAATGAAGAATAGGCTGAACAATACAAGGAATATCTCAACAAAATAATATAACAGCAATGAATACAATTTGAACACTTGTTACAGGCATTTTCACTCATTAGATATTCTTTTTCATCTAAGTCATCTACCTATATCTTCATCCTCGTTTTCATAACTAAAACTTATATTTTGTTTTAAAGAGTCAATTTTTTTCATAAAATCAAGAAACTCTTCTTTTAGTGAAGCTTGTTTCATTCGGATTTATAAAGTTCAATTTTTCACTAATTTTTTTATTGCATTTTCTGGAAGTCGCTCATTTTTTATATCTTCAAAGTTTTTTTGAATCTAAACAAGAAATATCTGCACAAATTTCTCGAGATAAACTTTCAATACCTTCCTTTTATTTTATCGTTAATTGTGTCCAAAATAGTTTGAAAAGTGCCTATTCTATATTCATCACTAAAATGTTATTGAAAGAATCATCAGCCTCATAGTTAAACATTTTTTTTGGGAACTCGACGTCTTTTATTTGGAAATTTGTTTTCAATAATAATATCAATTTCATCAAGTTTGTCATTCATATGTTCTATAAGTATATTGGTTTTATCATGAATTTCAGAAAATTCTACTTGCTGTAATTGAACTTCAGATTTTTTAATCATATTATATGCTTGTAATACAGTTCTTACTCTGGAGATGTTTAGATAAAGGTCCTGTAATACTAAATATCTTGAGGAACACCATTGCTGTTAAAATTGTCTCATATAATTTATGAAATTTTCTATAAACCCTGACGCTTTAGCTCTAGATTCCGAGTCGTTTTGCACCGAATTTTTAATTGTTTTTCATTACTTGAATTAAGTTTTTAAATAGTATGCCATTAAAATTTTTAGTGTCAAACAGTTCAAATATTTTTTTGAGTGCTACTTCCTTCGCCCACCATCTTGTTTCTCCCAATTAAATAAATTTTCATTTTAGTAACTATATCATTCCAGCAATCCATACGTACATGTGATCTTCGGAAGAAACTAGCTGTACTAATTGAGTAGTTCAAATAAGTTTGCAGCATGAATTCCGCTACTAAGTGACATCTTGCAATACTAAATTTAGAATGTGTCCAACACACCATAACATGCACTTGATTGGGAGCTAAATCTTCCATCTTTTTAGCGAATCCTGAGTATTGTCCCTGCATATTGCTGGCCCCATCGGTTGAATTCCCAATACAATTATTTAGTGAAATACCTTTTGATTGCAATGTTTGAACCACTAAATCAGCAAATGCTTGACCAGTTGTTGTTGTACATTTTTTAAATCTTATAATACGTTCATAAACTTTATCATTTACGTATCTTATAATTATAGAACACATGGTCTGACACACATACATCCTGCACCGTGTTCTATTTGTATAGAATACATTCTTGCTTTTTTTATTTCTAACACAATTGTTTCAGTTATAAGATCGGAACATACTTCTAAGATGTTGTTAAAAGTATTTTTGGATAAAAATGTTATTAATCCAAAACCTTGTTTACTGCCTTTTTCTTTGATGTTTTCATTCTTAGCGATTATTTCATCAAGGGTATGATTTTAAAAGGGAGTCATATTTACTTAAAAACAAAATTATCTCTAAAATATTACCATGATCGACGTTTGGATTATTTAATGTGTATGCAGCTTCGTTTTCTTTTTCCTCTATATGCCAAACCACATTTTCCAATGAGTTTTACAACATCGACAATTCTTTCAATTAATATTTCTACGTCTCTCTATTTGTTTCCCTCTGACATCCGTGCAACCGTAAACAATCATTTTCTTAATATCTTTACCTTCTATTGTTATAAAATGACTATTGACACAATCTCTATGGTGAGCGGAGTTTTCGTGCTCTCCGATTCTCAAATAAATATGTTGCCAATCAAGAAGAGCCTTCAACAAAAGTATTTTTCTCTCCTTTTCCTCCCATAAACAATACAAATCGTGCAAAATAATTTTTTTAATTCTGTAGAATAGGATAACCATATACGTTTATTATTTGCCGAATAATAAGCATTTTGGGAATTGAAGGGAATATTGTCATTTGGTTGACAAAGATGAAATTCGAAGAAGTCCTCAATATTTTGATACGTTGACTTTTTAAAATAATCAAAGGCGTCAGGTTTATTTATTGTATGTTTAATATCAATGTCAAAATTATCTTTTCTTATTTCGTCTTCATCTATATTTATTATCTTGTTTCTTATTTTCTTTAATTATGCTGTTATTGGGGATATTATTACTTAGTTCACCGTCAGGTCGAGATTTACAACTGTTAATTTCAGTATCCAAAGATTGACTTACTAAAACTACACTATCCTTTTTTTCAACGTTCTTAAACATACTATCCAATTTTAAACATGTTTTGCTCTCTTCTAATAACTCTTTTCGTTTTTACCTCTGTTCTTTTCTGTTTCTCCTTTTCTTTTTAATTTGTTTTGAAGCATAGTTATCTAGAATATATTATCATATATAGTATTTGAAATCTGAAATATTTCACAAAAACGTGAAACACTGTATTGTTAATATAAAATAATATATTTGTTACGGTAAAAGTACGAATACCGGTAAAACTTAGAATTTAGCGGTAAATCCTAAGTTTCACCGGCTACTGTCGGTAAATGTCCGATATTCGGACATTTACCGATGGATTTCGGTAAAATATAGGATACACAAAATAGTTTGGTCAAAACCCGAATGATTTTAGTAATTCGGTTTTTTAAAAACGAGATTTGGTAAATCTTGGGATAAACATTCAGTGTTAGCAAAAGTCCAAAATTGCTTACTAACTGTGTGAAATTATTATTATTTACTGGGTAATTTTAGTTAAAACAAATATATTGTGAGAACAATTTTTTATTATTAATAAGTATCACTATACATTTTTAATCAAAAATTGATGACGATTTTGGGACGGATTCATTTATTGAAATTAATTTATTAATTAAATATAAGAATGGATTTATGAATTATTAATAATATAATAATATAAATTACTATTGATATTTACGAATTTAATATTATTAATATTCTAAATAATTTTTACCTAACGTGGTTTTACAGAAGTCGAGAGATAATAGGTATAATATAATATAGTTTAAGCGAAGCGTAGCGACGAATGCCGCAATAGTGCAGAAATGTCAATAGATAATATCTAATATAATAGATAATAGATAATAAATATTATTTAAAATATACACTTCTAATATATTCGCTATTTCTAAAGCTATTCGAGATATCAATTTTTCTCAAAGGACTTTTCTTCTCAAATCATTGAGTTTCAACTAAATTCGTCATCAATTTTTGGCGCCCCGGTTATCGGAATCTGGCCCCCAATCACTACTTAATTTCTAAAAATTTATATTAATCTTAAACTGCCAAAAGACAAAACAATGAAAAAGTTTTCTCTATAAAACATAAAAAATAAGCTGACGAGCTCAAATTGTTTTTCAAAATTAAAATTAAACTACTAGAAGTTTATTTTTCGCCATCTTATTGTTCTAAAATCTATAAATGTATGCAAATTATGTAATAATCACTTTGGAATTATCTTAAAAAATAAATCAAATTGTATTAAAATATTAAAATATTTCATACAATTTTCAAACACTAATCATAATATATTATATACGCGGCAGCCGTGTTCATATGCGTAACTGACGTGGCGTTTAGTCAAAATGTCACATAATTTACAAAAATAATAATATAGTCGACTCTCGATAACTCGAAGTTCAAGGGGGCGGAAAAATATCGACTTACTGAAAATGTCGAGTTATTAAAAAATTTAACAATGTTATTGTTATTTGAAGGGGAATTTTATTTATTCGAGATGTTAAGAATTTTGAGTTATCAAGGTTCGAGTTACCGAGAATCGACTGTATAAATAATTACAATAATTATAATGTGTACCAGTTAACAGTATAAATTATAATACGAAAATGTAATCTACTTGTCTATACTCTCCAGAATCCAAATAGATTGGTACGTTATTTATTATATATTTTTAACTATTTAGATACAGTGATCCGTGATTAACAGAAAGCCAAAAAACTGAATGATATAGTAGCTATTGCCTAATTGGAAAATGTTTACTGTAACGTCTATGTTCCTTAATAATAGTATTATTATTTATATTAGTTCAGGCGGTAGCTGCGGGCCAATACACACATCATTGGTCCATTTTCATCAATATAAACAGCGGCCCACCGGGATAGGTGGCCCTATCCGCCCCTGCTATTACTGTTTAGTCGTAAGTCACAGTAGAAAATAGAAATTTAGTTTATAATGTCACGGATGACGCTGCTGATCGTCCAAAACGCGTATATAAGAATGCGGTTTTAAACGTACACTTCTACACACGCATGCACACAATTATGAGACTTCGCTTATTATAAAATATATTATTATATATTTATATTATAATAATACACTATATTTAAAAATAGTAATCAACAATAGCGACAGACAACGAACGCGAGTGTTTACGAATTTAATTCTAAAAATTGATTACCTAATATAGTAAATAGTAATATATTAATAATGCTTCCGATCGTCCAAACACTGTTCAGTGATCGTGTTTGCATACACTCTAGTATTCGAGGAAACAAATTTAATGTTAGCACACAACAAAATGTATATAATAAATTACATAATGTTATATATGTAATAATTATTCGAAAAATACAGTTAAATAAAAGTTATTTATTTAAAATGTATTAATATACAATTAATTTTCTTTTTTTTATTAATTTTAGTAAGGTTATTTATGTCGTCGACCAAGCTACTATATACGTTAGTCGAATAATATCATAATTTTCTGGAGGAATTAAATTAGATAAGTAAACTAATAATAAAAAAATACACTTGGCGTAATATTGTTTACACGTAAAAAGTTTATATATAAAAAAAAAAAAAAAATGTTTAGGTATTGTATGTGGACATGTATGCTCATATTTCACTTGAAAAACAAAAACATGTTACACACAACCGAAATAACGTCTGTTACATATTTTTTACCGGTCTTTAAAAATTATGAATATAAATGTTTTCTCAATTATGATATGTGGTGAAGATTTTTTTGTCTTTTCAGTAACTGGTGAGATTTTAAAAAATACGTGTACATAGGTTTTTTTGATTTGAAACGAGTCTCGGAAATAGTGGGTAGTTAAAAAACTGTATCAATTTCTTTAATGCTATGAATAGGGCAGTGAAGTTATTGCATTAAAAAACACACTAAATTGATTGCATTATTGCATTAAAATATATTAAAAATTGCACTTATAAATTTAAAAATTGCATTAATGAAATGTAAAAAAATTTAATTATTTCGGTATTTTTAAACATAAATGAATGCTGATAGACGATAGACGATAGTAATATGTTATTGAGAGGACAAGTTTTTATCTTAACGACCAAAAATGCGATAATCACTCTATAGAATTAAGTAGATATTACAACAAATATAGAAATTTCTTCACTGCTACGTTTAATTACTTTTATTTAATATATTAAGTTATAAAATCTTAAATGTAAACAAAAATTATGAAAAATAATTAAAATTGCTGTAAAATTAAAATAAATCGCCAAAATTGCATTTATTGCAGTATAATTTTTTTTTGTTTAAATTAAGAGTTTAACGGAACATATTTTAAGCTCACTCAGCAATAAATATAACCATTTACAAAAAACATGCAAATGCAACAACTTCACTGCCTTAGCTATAAATAATGGGGGAAGAAAAATGTAGATTTCGATAAACTTAAAAATCGAAAAAAAAATAATTTAATGCAATTCTATGCTAAGGTATTTACAATCTTACGGTAAAAATATATTAAGATGCTTTCTACTCATTATTTTCACGTTTATGTGCCGTAATAATAACGATGGATACTCGCACAGTTCAATTCGTGGAACTCGGTAAGGCGATTGTATAATATTTTCACCCGTTGCTCCAGAAAGAGGTCTGTTTTAAAAGTCGACGTAAAATGGTGGGCGCGATATTATGTTTACATAAATAATGTTTACTTACAACAAAAATTTTAAGTAAATTTCAAAAATACAATATCGTGTATGTAAATCGTGTTTATGTGTGTGTTAGTTATTATGTGTCACAGGAACACTATTGAAGGTGATGAAGGTTTATACTATGAATTTTTCTTCAAATCACCGACAAAAGTCTTAAGCCACGCATACACTAAACTCGAACCGACCAAACCGAAAAAAATCAAAATGCCGATTTTATATGTGAGTGTATACACTTGTACCGAACCGATAGCCCCAATCGGAATTCGAGTAGGTTCGGATTTCAATCTTTCCAACATGTTTGAATTTTTTGGCCAAAAATTAGCGGTACTCTGTATAGGCAGATGCTCTTGATTTGAGACGCTTATTATTTTATCATCTATTTAGCTATTAACTTATTTTAGTTCAGAGAGAAAATTCGGGGACAATCAATGCAACCATACACGAAAAAATTCGGACCGAATGTTTTTCGGTTCGGCCGGTTCGGGTCTAGTGTTTGTCAGTGTTGAGCAAATTGTAATCTGATTAATTATTAATGATTACAATTAAATTTTATAATCGTTAATCAAAATTAAACACGATTTCAAATGAGGTAATAATTTAATCATAATATTGATTACGATATGTAATCATGATTAATCTTAATTGAATAAATAAACGAAATATTGAATCTTAAAATACCTTCTAACATGTGTCCGATAAGATAACGGTCAGATTGTGTCAGATATTCCTGAAATATAATATAAATAAAATCAGTAATGACGATTAAGGATTAAAAATGTAATCGCCATTACTGATTACTTTAAAAAATTATTTAACGATTAATAACTAATGTAATTTAATACACTGTATTTGGACACACAACAAACATTAAGTGATTTATTAATGTATTACGAAAATAGTACGGTACCCGGGGTATCAAAACCAATGTCACATAGTTTTGAAGGAATAAAGGAAGTACTAATAATAATAATAATATTTATTATGTAAATAATAATAATAATAATAATAATAGTAATAACTGCAAAATAAATAAAAACAAACACCTGTTATTCTTCTTCATCACTGTCAAATATGTTACTGACAGCCCCACCTATACTCTCCATTTGAAAAATATTTAAAATACATTATGCGAGTGACTGTTTCCAATATTATAAACTGTCGCTTTACTACCAACATTCCGATTCCGTCGTATCATCTCGAAACAAGTATATCGGAAAACAGGCCTTAAGTAACAATAATGATATACTCACATTTAATGATCATGAAAAATAAGAAAAAGGACGTCGTGATCAAGCAGTAAAATTGTTGGCTACGTCTCAACCGATTCGAAATCGGCCATCGATGATTTCTCTTTTTGGGCTGGAAAAAAGAAGAAGGTGATTTAGAAACCACTGCGTCCTAAACCATAATAAAGCTCTACAAATTACAACTTACATTAAAGGTAAGGTTAGTAGATAAAAGTGTAATCAATCAATAGCTTATTTGTTTTTATAATTTAAGTTTTCCTGAAAAACTACCTATTGTAGCCAGTGGCGTAATTTCAGTTTTCAATAGAGGGGGCAAAGGTTTGGACCGGCCCAAATGAAAAAAAACCCATCGCTTCGCTCGTAAGAAAATATTTACTTACATTTTATTAAATTACCATACCCACTTCACTTTATAGTTTAAATATTTTTTTCTTTTATTGTTATGGGAATTGGAAACGACGATTTAACTGTCTTTGTCTAACACACGTGTAACATAGGGTTATAGACGTATTTTATTTCCAACGTACCGATTAATCTAGTGAAATTATAATAATTATGTAAACAGATATGACAAATAGATAACAACTTGCAAATTGATAAAATAACTGTACAAAATATTGTTACTATTTTATACAATAATTAGTAATTTTTTACTCTAAAATATCTGTTCTGATTATTAAATTAAACATATGTAATAACTTAATAAATGACTAAAAATACAATAAATTATTAAATAATAAATAGATGGTTGATTTTTTTCTTTTTGATAGCATATTTGATGAAATGTTAAATAATGTGCTCCCTCCTCCAATAACAATTCTGGAAACGCCACTGCTACAGTACGTTTTTGTGTCAAGAGAATTGGATCAAGATCCAGAAAAATTTCTTGGATTTTACCGCATGAATCCCGAAAAATTTAATATCCTTGTAAGTTTAGTAGAAACCAATATAAGGGGAAAGGATATTAATTTTCGTCAGGTGGTAAGCGTACAAGAGAGACTTCTTATTACATTAAAGTAATTATTTAAATTGAATTTAAAAATAAAGTTTATTTTAATAGAGTCATATAATTTATTGTAGAAAAATCATTAGCACGTTCACGGTCAGTTACTGCAATAACAGTAATTTACTAATTTTTCTAAAATCGGTATAATCGGTCAGTACTGCTTTAGCAGTAATTTATAAAACATACAAAATTGGGCATTACTGTACTGTACTGTACGTATGTAAAGTTGGCCCACCCTTTTTGTCAGATTAACTTAAAACCTATACCAATATTTTGCGAGTTATTTGCGAGAATTTGCGAGACTATTTTCACAATTTGCGAGTAAGCCGTTTGCGAATTATAATTAAAAGAAAGAAGGGGAGCCAACTTCACGAAACCCCTCCAAGTCGCCCTAAAATTTTAAAATTTATACCAAACGATGTGTCTTTATTTGCGAGAATTTGCGAGTCCATTTTCAAAATTTGCGAGTTCATCCCTTACCCGCAAATTTCATTTTTCTACCGTGAAGTTAGCCCACCCTACTCGCCCTAGAATTTCAAAATTTATACCAAACGATGTGTCTTTATTTGCGAGAATTTGCGAGTTCATTCCTTACCCGCAAATCTCATTTTCCTGTCGTGAAATTAGTCTTTCCTAGACGCCATTGAATTACAATAGTCGTTTGGCCGTTTGTGAAACATTCAATGGGGAGGCCAACTGGAGAGCTCTTTATTTGGATAATATATATTTATATAACAAATTTAAAATATATCAAATCATTGTATTATAAAGTGTCTTTAGTTGAAAAAACCCATGAGTCCTAACTGGACGGATCTATTGTGTTGATATCGTATTTTTTCATAGAAATTAATTAGTAGATAAAGTAATTTTCTCCATAATAATAATTTAATTCCATAATCTTAAAATTATAATTTTGGAAATAATTTAAATAAAATTAAAAGATGTAATACAATTTTTAATTCATGTGTGACTTGGAGAGACTACGTGAAGTTGGCCTCTATTAAATGTTTCGCAAACGGCTAAACAATGTTATTTTTTTACTAATAATAAATTATTATTTTTTAAATTTAAGTTATTAGAAATTTAGATGACAAAATAAATAAATAAAAGTACTTAATCTTAGTTTGATAATTTAAAAAAATCAAATTTGTTGTTTTTTTTTGAGGTGGCGGTATTTGGTAGTGTTGAGTTATCACTGTGAAAAATAATTTCCAGTATGTGATATTGACGGCATAGATGTAGTAGGTTCTTCAAAAATCGAATCAATTACAGCCAACAACTCTCTGGAATCTTATTTTATGGGATTTTTTTCTACATTTGGTAATAATCTTAATAATATATTTTCATCAACAATACTATCTTTGGTTTTTGTTTTTTTACTATTGAGATTTTTTAATGTAATGAGTTCCTTTAGTTACATATTTTTTCTTGATTTTTTTGTAGGCTAATATTATTTAAACTTGTGTTAAATATAGGTAGAGCAATTTATTTATTATGAACTGCTTCTACTGCTTCTACATTAACTGTCTGATTTGAATATTCGTCTTCACTTACATATCATCAAAAAAATTCACATTTCTTATTTCTGTTATGGGTTGTGGAGCTGTTAAATTACCTATTTGTTTTTTTCTGCTTTTAATGAATGACATAAGAAATTGCATAGCGTCATTCAAATAATATTTTTTCGAAAAGTGATCAGCTGATGATCCGCAGGGTGTTTTTTTTTAAAATTACAATGAAAAATAGTCTTTAATTTTCTCCATTTTTCTTTATAAACCGTAACTGAAAACGCTATCTTAAATCAAATAATTAATAAAAGAGTAGCGGTAATTTCTCCGTTTCATAGAGATATATATGTATGTTTTTTAGCAAAGTATAAATAATATAATAAATGCGTTTTGTAAATTATGTCGAAAAATCGTTTAAATAAATTCATTTAATTAGTAATTATTTGATTGGTATTTATTATTTTATTCATCGGCATTTTTATAATTTTTTTTTTGTATTAAACTATTAAGTTAGCTACCAAAGTTTAAAATATATTTTTATGAGAGGGTTATTTACAATAAGTGAAATAATTTAATGGGACCATTTGAAACAAATCAAGTTCACGAAAAGTCTGAATTTTGATACCAACATATCAAATGCACTTTAAACACTTTTATGGGCTCTCGACTGCCTAAAATTAAATATTCGTTTCTTTTTGACTAAAATTCGATAAGGTCTTATAATATTATGTTTTTATAGAAATGCTACGAAATAAAATAGAAAATTTTTATTACTACTCGTTGATGGTAGCGGTTTTAATGATGGTAAATTTAATGTTCCTGACTCCAAGGGACGAGCTAAATCCAAAGATCAAAAAATGACTCCATCTCTATTATAGACGTTAACCGTGGGGGGGGGGGAAGGCAAGAGGGGGCAACTGCCTTCTCTCGAAATATTTAATGAGACAATGCCCACTAGATATTTTGTAAATTTATTTGAATGATATTATCAAAAAGTATATTTAAGTATCTTTATTGTTCACCAACAATACTTCAGAATTTATATACCTATATATAATTAATTATCTAGTAATTGCATGAAAATATATGGGAAGCTGAGTATGATACATGAATTATAGTCCTGCCTGCCCTTTTTTTCGAATTAAACTATAAGTATAGTATATTTTGTATTGTTATTTTCTGTATTTGAACTTACAACAGTGTATGTAATATAAATAATAATAAGCATTTGAAAATGTATTTGCTTATTAACTGGATACTTTTTTTATTTATAGGTTAGTAAAAAATTACACATAAATCTATATGTATACATATATACCAATACATAAATATACGCTTTCTTTTTGTGAAATAATGTTAAGAGTTTATATTCTTGTGGTTTTTATTTATGTACAACAACATTAGTAATACTTTTTACTAACAACTTATACAATAGATTCTTAGTAACATAATTAACATGGATTGTTAACGAAGTATAAATCAAAATAATGAATATTACGTAATCACAATTAAGATTGTTAAACAACAATAGCAACCACAATACGTTATGAAATGCTACAGTATAAACAATATAAAGAATGTACATGCATTAAACATCTTTAGGTAACGAAATAATAATATCTATTAAATAACAAACCAGTGTTTAGTTGTGAAATTTCTCTAGTCAATAATTTGAAAATCTATTTAGTTTAATTAAGCTTCTTTAGCTTAATTTAGCTTATTTAACTAAACCAGTGAATAATCAATGTTTATAAAAAAATATTAAATACTATAACTTAAATAGGTAAATTACTTATTATATCAATAAAAATAATTTCTTATTCAATATTTAGGTCTAAGACATAATTATATAAATGCAAATTGTACTTAATAATAATCGAGTTTTTAAAAAAGTTTTAAAATGTTATTTAGAGCTAAAACGAGAAATATAATTAATCGCCGTTAAAAATAACAAGCCACTAGTTTTATTGTTTTACAATTTGAAAATAAAAGCCAAAATATATTTTATTAAAAGCGGATCTGTTGTAATTTTTATTGTAAAGAACGATTTTTGTAAAATATATATGGGTTTGTTTCGGTATCGATATTGGTTGTAAAATTATGTAAAGAAGTGTAAGAAGTAATAAGTTTAATAAATAAAGTTAGTATATGTAGATTGTAGATCCAAATATATAATTGTTTGTTGATTAATGTGTGTTATTGCATTAACTGTATAAAAATAAACAGTTGCCTTTTAAATAATTTTTTTTCGAGGAAAAATTATACTCATATAACCACTTTAAATTATTTAAATGTTGTAAAAAAATAAAAGTAATTGTCTTAGTTGCTCCAGTTATTTTAATTTTTTAAATTATATTATGTTCCAAATATTATAGAATATATAACATATTTATTTCAACAACATTAATTTTGGTTTTTTAAAAAACATTTTTATTTGCAAATTATTTGAATGAACAAGTTAGAAATTAGTACAATTTTAAATATGATATTATTGACAAACGTTTTAAAGTAATTTTAGATGAAAATCAATGATATGATATCAGGAGCGGATTTAACAATTTTCTGCCCCTATGCCAAATTAAATTTTCCGCCCCATCTAAAAAAACTTACTACCTCTTTAATAAAATATCCTCAAATAAATTAATTTTTTTGATACCCACCTAATATGCAATTTTTGCTTATTATAGTATTACGAGACATTTCTTAAACAATAAGGTAAGCTATAATACAATACTATCGTCGTTGTCGTAGACGAGTTCCTGGGAAAATATAAATATTATTTTGCTGAAAATAAACAAATACAAAATCCACAATTTCAAGAATTTGAAGTGATAAATACAATTTTAAAAATTATGTGCCTAATTTTACAAAATCAAAATAAATTTTCAACATAATTTTGCCGCCCTCCAAAATTTGCCGCCCTATGCGACCGCATAGTTCGCAGTGCCTTAAATCCACCCTTGTATAATATAATGTATAATGCTATTAATATAAATATATATTTTATTATAGTAAAAACTAACTTTATGCTTATTAACTAAATAATACTATATAAATTATATATAATAATATATATAAATTAACTAAATATTATATACTAGTGTAATAATTCAATTTTAGGTTAACATTGATTGGCCTTTTCAATATGGTGGATCAAATTTTCGGGCGATTGTAAGCGCCTGTGTATTTCCTTATCAGTTTCTATTCTGATTTAATCAGTTCTATGATGCCGATACGAGTTATGATGAAAATTAAACAGTAAAAAATTCACCGATACTAACAACAGAATAATAACATCGATTGGTATAGATAAAGGCGGAACTAAGAATTTTTACGCCCTATCGTAAACCAAGAATCAAATAATACACTTCCTAATATTTTTTTCTAAAAAATAACATAAAATCAAATTGATTGAGTTTAAAACACATTATACGTAACTAAATTAAAAATATTAAGCTAGTAGTCTATAATAAATTATATTGTACAAAAATTACGCCCTCTAAAATTTTACGTCCGGGGATCAATCCTCATATTTCTCCCCTTAATTCCGCCTCTGAGTATAGGTACCCATGTAAAATGTTATAGATTACATTTTAATTTACATAATGTAGTGATTACAATAAATAAATAAATGTATATTAAAGTTACTAATTCACACAGCTAGGTCCACACAGCCTCGTTTAGGTAAATAATGTCTTTAGTAAAAAAAAAAAAATTATGGTAAAGAGTAGAAAAAATCAAATATATAAACTCCATCATCATTCTGCTCTAATTTTAATATGCTGTTTTCAAGCAATGTTGCTTTTAGGCCAGTTCTACTCAGAAACCAAAACGATAATCATATGCCAATATCGCTGCCAATACACACCATCAGCTACATCCAAAAACTTGTTTTCTAAATGTTTTGATTATTTTAAAGTTGTTATTAACTTAACTACTTTTATTAATAGTTGTTCTAAAAAATCTGCTTCCGTTTTCTATACGTTCTCATTAAACTCGTATTCTTCATTTATCTATTAATTTCGCATTTTTCTATTTTAATATCTTTATTTTTATTATAATTATCTCTATTTATAAACACTATCGCTTATTGTTGTATCGTTATTTAGTTGCTGTATTTTCAAACTTGTATTACGTTTATTCTAGTTGTTAATTTTTTGAAATTGTGCAGGCTAATTCTTTAAAAAAAATATTCTAATGTTAATAAATAGTGTACGAGATTAATAATTCCTTTTTTTCATATCGATGTTCAAAAAATCTATTACATTCTTCTTTTAGAAGAATACATGGATTCAGAGTCATAGGTCTGAAAATCATATATCTACATAGAAACTGTATTATTGTAAACTGAGTTCATACATTAAGTTACGATATACCTGCTTATTTTCATTTTCGTTCACAGAACGAGAGGGAATATATATTTGTTTGAAAAAATTATGGTTGTGGTAGTTAAGGTATAAACTGCCCCGAAGCAATGTGGAAAACAGTTCCGGGGCCGTCATCGGTTGAAACAAAAACAAAAAAAAAGGTATAAACTACACATCTAATTTTCTTTTAAAATAAACGAATTAGCTTTAACATATGAATAACAGCATAATTTTAGTGCTCAAGTCAAATTAGTCTGATACCTAATGGACTATCACAATGTCTATATTCAGAATCTTCTGTGAACTCCCATCAAGCTTTTCATTACAACTTCCCGTATGACTGTCGTAGCATAGTCACTGATGTCTACAGTTTGATGACCACTATGAAAGCTTTTGTTCTAATAAAACCCTTATCAACGACTTCATATCACCCACAAAATACAAACTCTGGTCTCAAACCATTACCTTCCCTTAAATGTTCAGATTGTGATTAGGCATCACAATTAATCTAATGAAAATTATATCCATGTAAGCTACAAACGTAACACACGTACACGGGCGCCTGCATGACAGGTAGTTATTGTTTGCGTTCCATAATCTATTTTATTATTGCTATTATTATTAGAGAAAACGAAAGACATTTTATTAATTTTTGTTAGTCATGAATCATGACTAATAAAAATTTATGATTCATGATTATTCAATAAACGAAA